>JAIFKI010000100.1:0-117687 GCA_025389145.1 Misgurnus mizolepis | reverse complement strand
TAGCAACCAAATACAGTACCCTAGCAACAGAGTAAACAAAGCCTTATATCTCCGCATCAGAACATCGTAGAGACACGGGGGTTGGACCGTTTGACTCATGACTCGGAGGGTAATCACTAGTGGATGCCATTTTTTTCCCTAGCAACCAAATACAGTACCCTAGCAACAGAGTAAACAAAGCCTTATATCTCCGCATCAGAACATCGTAGAGACATGGGGTTTGGACCGTTTGACTCGTGACTCGGAGGGTAATCACTAGTGGATGCCATTTTTTTCCCCTAGCAACCAAATACAGTACTCTAGCAACAGAGTAAACAAAGCCTTATATCTCCGCATCAGAACATCGTAGAGACACGGGGGTTGGATCGTTTGACTCGTGACTCGGAGGGTAATCACTAGTGGATGCCATTTTTTCCCTTAGCAACCAAATACAGTACCCTAGCAACAGAGTAAACAAAGCCTTATATCTCCGCATCAGAACATCGTAGAGACACGGGGGTTGGACCGTTTGACTCATGACTCGGAGGGTAATCACTAGTGGATGCCATTTTTTTCCCTAGCAACCAAATACAGTACCCTAGCAACAGAGTAAACAAAGCCTTATATCTCCGCATCAGAACATCGTAGAGACATGGGGTTTGGACCGTTTGACTCGTGACTCGGAGGGTAATCACTAGTGGATCCCATTTTTTTCCCTAGCAACCAAATACAGTACCCTAGCAACAGAGTAAACAAAGCCTTATATCTCCGCATCAGAACATCGTAGAGACACGGGGGTTGGACCGTTTGACTCATGACTCGGAGGGTAATCACTAGTGGATGCCATTTTTTTCCCTAGCAACCAAATACAGTACCCTAGCAACAGAGTAAACAAAGCCTTATATCTCCGCATCAGAACATCGTAGAGACACGGGGGTTGGACCGTTTGACTCATGACTCGGAGGGTAATCACTAGTGGATGCCATTTTTTTCCCTAGCAACCAAATACAGTACCCTAGCAACAGAGTAAACAAAGCCTTATATCTCTGCATCAGAACATCGTAGAGACACAGGGGTTGGACCGTTTTACTTTTGGCTTGGAGTATAATCATAAATTATCCCCCGAAATTTGCCACGGCAAGCACCACTCACATTTTCTTCAGGAAATGTACCTATCTAGTTATAATTATTATTATTCTTATGTCTGCACACTTTTTCGGCGCGTAACTCGTCCCGCACGGTTTGCCATAGTCCCATGAAAGAGGGCTCAAATCGACCGTTTTATTTAAGAGATGGTGGCTATGACTTTTATAAGCGGTCGGGTGCAGAATTTCCGAAAGGGGGGCGAAAAACCACCCGAAAAATCCCATTGACTTAACATTGCGCCCAACTTTGACGAGTCATAGCTCCGCTCGAGGATTTTGTAGAAACATGTAGGTTACAACATTTGAAGAGGGTGGTAGACTCTGTAAGAACATGGATCACAATGGGGTGTAAGTTGTACCCCTGGGGTGTAAGAGGTGCCCAAAAATGCCTAATGAAAAGTCAATGGGGCAAAATCCCATAGACTTAACATTGCAAAAACTTTGACGGGTCATAGGTCCGAGCGAGGATTTCATAGAAACATGTTGGTTACTAAATTTGAAGAGGGTGCTAGACTCTGTCAGGACGTCCCCCACAATGGGGTGTAAGGTTACCCTAGCAACCATTTTGGGCACCCTAGCAACCTATCCCATAGACTGCCATTATAAAATGCCCAGATGGATATCTTTGCACCACAGTGTCATAGAGACATGGGGGTGGGCTCATTTTACTCAGGCATCCAATCAGTATCTTAGGTTCCTTAAAGACTTACCAAGCCACGCCCCTAGCAACCAAATTTGAGCACCCTAGCAACTGAATAAAAAAAGCCTTATATCTCCGCATCAGAACATCGTAGAGACATGGGGGTTGGATCGTTTTACTTGTGACTTGGAGTTTAATCACTGGCCACATCATTGGCCACTCCCAAGCCACGCCCCTAGCAACCAAATACAGTACCCTAGCAACAGAGTAAACAAAGCCTTATATCTCCACATCACAACATCGTAGAGACACGGGGGTTGGACCATTTTACTTGTGACTTTGCATGTTATCACTAGTGGATGCCAATTTTTTCCCTAGCAACCAAATGCAGTACCCTAGCAACAGAGTAAACAAAGCCTTATATCTCCGCATCAGAACATCGTAGAGACACGGGGGTTGGACCATTTTACTTGTGACTCAGCATGTAATCACTAGTGGATGCCAATTTTTTCCCTAGCAACCAAATACAGTACCCTAGCAACAGAGTAAACAAAGCCTTATATCTCCACATCAGAACATCGTAGAGACACGGGGGTTGGACCATTTTACTTGTGACTTGGCATGTTATCACTAGTGGATGCCAATTTTTTCCTAGCAACCAAATACAGTACCCTAGCAACAGAGTAAACAAAGCCTTATATCTCCGCATCAGAACATCGTAGAGACACGGGGGTTGGACCATTTTACTTGTGACTTGGCATGTTATCACTAGTGGATGCCAATTTTATCCCTAGCAACCAAATACAGTACCCTAGCAACAGAGTAAACAAAGCCTTATTTCTCCGCATCAGAACATCATAGAGACACGGGGGTTGGACCATTTTACTCGTGAGTCGGAGTATAATCACTAGTGGATGCAATTTTTTTCCATAGCAACCAAATACAGTACCCTAGCAACAGAATAAACAAAGCCTTATATCTCCACATCAGAACATTGTAGAAACACGGGGATTGGATCATTTTACTTGTGGTTTGGTGTATAATCATTCTTGGATGATATTGTCCCCAAAATCTTGCCACGGCAAGCACCACTTCACATTTTCTTCAGGAAATGTACCTATCTAGTTAGTGGTGCTTGCATTTATGCAAGGCATCACTATTACTATCTTGCATACTTATTATTATTATTATTATTAGTGGTGCTTGCATTTATGCAAAGCATCACTATTATTATTGCTCAAAGATATTATTATTATTCTTCTTTTTCTGGACACTTTTTCGGCGCGTAACTCGTCCCGCACGCTTTGTCGTAGACCCATAAATTAGGGCTCAAATCGACCGGCTTATTGAGGAGAGGTGTGCTATGACTTTTATAAGCGATCGGGTGCAGGATTTCCGAAAGGGGGGCGAAAAAACCACCCAAAAAATCCCATTGACTTAACATTGCGCCCAACTTTGACGAGTCATAGCTCCGCTCGAGGATTTTGTAGAAACATGTGGGTTACAACATTTGAAGAGGGTGGTAGGCTCTGTAAGAACATGGATCACAATGGGGTGTAAGTTGTACCCCTGGGGTGTAAGAGGTGCCCAAAAGTGCCCCAATGAAAAGTCAATGGGGCAAAATCCCATAGACTTACATTGCAAAAATTTTGACGGGTCATAGGTCCGAGCCAGGATTTCATAGAAACATGTGGGTTACTAAATTTGAAGAGGGTGCTAGACTCTGTCAGGACGTCCCCCACAATGGGGTGTAAGGTTACCATAGCAACCATTTTGGGCAACCTATACCATAGACTGCCATTATAAAATGCCCGGATGGATATCTTTGCACCACAGTGTCATAGAGACATGGGGGTGGGCTCATTTTACTCAGGCATCCAATCAGTCTCTCAGGATCCTTACAGACTTACTAAGCCACGCCCCTAGCAACCACTTTTGAGCACCCTAGCAACATAAAATACAAACAGTTATATCTCGGCATCAGAACATCGTAGAGACACGGGGGTTGGACCGTTTTACTTGAGACTAGGGGTGTAACAATTGGGCACATCATTGGCCACTCCCAAGCCACGCCCCTTGCAACCAAATTTGAGCACCCTAGCAACCGAATAAACAAAGCCTTATATCTCCGCGTCAGAACATCGTAGAGACACGGGGTTTGGACCGTTTTACTTGTGACTCGGAGTGTAATCACTGGGCACATCATTGGCCACTCCCAAGCCACGCCCCTAGCAACCAAATACAGTACCTTAGCAACAGAGTAAACAAAGCCTTATATCTGCGCATCAGAACATCGTAGAGACACGGGGGTTGGACCGTTTTACTTGTGACTCGGAGTGTAATCACTGGGCACATCATTGGCCACTCCCAAGCCACGCCCCTAGCAACCAAATACAGTACCCTAGCAACAGAGTAAACAAAGCCTTATATCTCCGCATCAGAACATCGTAGAGACACGGGGGTTGGACCGTTTGACTCATGACTCGGAGGGTAATCACTAGTGGATGCATTTTTTTTCCCTAGCAACCAAATACAGTACCCTAGCAACAGAGTAAACAAAGCCTTATATCTCCGCATCAGAACATCGTAGAGACACGGGGGTTGGACCGTTTGACTCATGACTCGGAGGGTAATCACTAGTGGATGCCATTTTTTTCCCTAGCAACCAAATACAGTGCCCTAGCAACAGAGTAAACAAAGCCTTATATCTCCGCATCAGAACATCGTAGAGACACGGGGGTTGGACGGTTTGACTCGTGACTCGGAGGGTAATCACTAGTGGATGCCATTTTTTTCCCTAGCAAACAAATACAGTACCCTAGCAACAGAGTAAACAAAGCCTTATATCTCCGCATCAGAACATCGTAAAGACACGGGGTTTGGACCATTTGACTCGTGACTCGGAGGGTAATCACTAGTGGATGCCATTTTTTCCCCTAGCAACCAAATACAGTACCCTAGCAACAGAGTAAACAAAGCCTTATATCTCCGCATCAGAACATCGTAGAGACACGGGGGTTGGATCGTTTGACTCGTGACTCGGAGGGTAATCACTAGTGGATGCCATTTTTTTCCTTAGCAACCAAATACAGTACCCTAGCAACAGAGTAAACAAAGCCTTATATCTCCGCATCAGAACATCGTAGAGACACGGGGGTTGGACCGTTTGACTCATGACTCGGAGGGTAATCACTAGTGGATGCCATTTTTTTCCCTAGCAACCAAATACAGTACCCTAGCAACAGAGTAAACAAAGCCTTATATCTCCGCATCAGAACATCGTAGAGACATGGGGTTTGGACCGTTTGACTCGTGACTCGGAGGGTAATCACTAGTGGATCCCATTTTTTTCCCTAGCAACCAAATACAGTACCCTAGCAACAGAGTAAACAAAGCCTTATATCTCCGCATCAGAACATCGTAGAGACACGGGGGTTGGACCGTTTGACTCATGACTCGGAGGGTAATCACTAGTGGATGCCATTTTTTTCCCTAGCAACCAAATACAGTACCCTAGCAACAGAGTAAACAAAGCCTTATATCTCCGCATCAGAACATCGTAGAGACACGGGGGTTGGACGGTTTGACTCGTGACTCGGAGGGTAATCACTAGTGGATGCCATTTTTTTCCCTAGCAACCAAATACAGTACCCTAGCAACAGAGTAAACAAAGCCTTATATCTCCGCATCAGAACATCGTAAAGACACGGGGTTTGGACCATTTGACTCGTGACTCGGAGGGTAATCACTAGTGGATGCCATTTTTTCCCCTAGCAACCAAATACAGTACCCTAGCAACAGAGTAAACAAAGCCTTATATCTCCGCATCAGAACATCGTAGAGACACGGGGGTTGGATCGTTTGACTCGTGACTCGGAGGGTAATCACTAGTGGATGCCATTTTTTTCCTTAGCAACCAAATACAGTACCCTAGCAACAGAGTAAACAAAGCCTTATATCTCCGCATCAGAACATCGTAGAGACACGGGGGTTGGACCGTTTGACTCATGACTCGGAGGGTAATCACTAGTGGATGCCATTTTTTTCCCTAGCAACCAAATACAGTACCCTAGCAACAGAGTAAACAAAGCCTTATATCTCCGCATCAGAACATCGTAGAGACACGGGGTTTGGACCGTTTGACTCGTGACTCGGAGGGTAATCACTAGTGGATGCCATTTTTTCCCCTAGCAACCAAATACAGTACTCTAGCAACAGAGTAAACAAAGCCTTATATCTCCGCATCAGAACATCGTAGAGACACGGGGGTTGGATCGTTTGACTCGTGACTCGGAGGGTAATCACTAGTGGATGCCATTTTTTCCCTTAGCAACCAAATACAGTACCCTAGCAACAGAGTAAACAAAGCCTTATATCTCCGCATCAGAACATCGTAGAGACACGGGGGTTGGATCGTTTGACTCGTGACTCGGAGGGTAATCACTAGTGGATGCCATTTTTTCCCTTAGCAACCAAATACAGTACCCTAGCAACAGAGTAAACAAAGCCTTATATCTCCGCATCAGAACATCGTAGAGACACGGGGGTTGGACCGTTTGACTCATGACTCGGAGGGTAATCACTAGTGGATGCCATTTTTTTCCCTAGCAACCAAATACAGTACCCTAGCAACAGAGTAAACAAAGCCTTATATCTCCGCATCAGAACATCGTAGAGACATGGGGTTTGGACCGTTTGACTCGTGACTCGGAGGGTAATCACTAGTGGATCCCATTTTTTTCCCTAGCAACCAAATACAGTACCCTAGCAACAGAGTAAACAAAGCCTTATATCTCCGCATCAGAACATCGTAGAGACACGGGGGTTGGACCGTTTGACTCATGACTCGGAGGGTAATCACTAGTGGATGCCATTTTTTTCCCTAGCAACCAAATACAGTACCCTAGCAACAGAGTAAACAAAGCCTTATATCTCCGCATCAGAACATCGTAGAGACACGGGGGTTGGACCGTTTGACTCATGACTCGGAGGGTAATCACTAGTGGATGCCATTTTTTTCCCTAGCAACCAAATACAGTACCCTAGCAACAGAGTAAACAAAGCCTTATATCTCTGCATCAGAACATCGTAGAGACACAGGGGTTGGACCGTTTTACTTTTGGCTTGGAGTATAATCATAAATTATCCCCCGAAATTTGCCACGGCAAGCACCACTCACATTTTCTTCAGGAAATGTACCTATCTAGTTATAATTATTATTATTCTTATGTCTGCACACTTTTTCGGCGCGTAACTCGTCCCGCACGGTTTGCCATAGTCCCATGAAAGAGGGCTCAAATCGACCGTTTTATTTAAGAGATGGTGGCTATGACTTTTATAAGCGGTCGGGTGCAGAATTTCCGAAAGGGGGGCGAAAAACCACCCGAAAAATCCCATTGACTTAACATTGCGCCCAACTTTGACGAGTCATAGCTCCGCTCGAGGATTTTGTAGAAACATGTAGGTTACAACATTTGAAGAGGGTGGTAGACTCTGTAAGAACATGGATCACAATGGGGTGTAAGTTGTACCCCTGGGGTGTAAGAGGTGCCCAAAAATGCCTAATGAAAAGTCAATGGGGCAAAATCCCATAGACTTAACATTGCAAAAACTTTGACGGGTCATAGGTCCGAGCGAGGATTTCATAGAAACATGTTGGTTACTAAATTTGAAGAGGGTGCTAGACTCTGTCAGGACGTCCCCCACAATGGGGTGTAAGGTTACCCTAGCAACCATTTTGGGCACCCTAGCAACCTATCCCATAGACTGCCATTATAAAATGCCCAGATGGATATCTTTGCACCACAGTGTCATAGAGACATGGGGGTGGGCTCATTTTACTCAGGCATCCAATCAGTATCTTAGGTTCCTTAAAGACTTACCAAGCCACGCCCCTAGCAACCAAATTTGAGCACCCTAGCAACTGAATAAAAAAAGCCTTATATCTCCGCATCAGAACATCGTAGAGACATGGGGGTTGGATCGTTTTACTTGTGACTTGGAGTTTAATCACTGGCCACATCATTGGCCACTCCCAAGCCACGCCCCTAGCAACCAAATACAGTACCCTAGCAACAGAGTAAACAAAGCCTTATATCTCCACATCACAACATCGTAGAGACACGGGGGTTGGACCATTTTACTTGTGACTTTGCATGTTATCACTAGTGGATGCCAATTTTTTCCCTAGCAACCAAATGCAGTACCCTAGCAACAGAGTAAACAAAGCCTTATATCTCCGCATCAGAACATCGTAGAGACACGGGGGTTGGACCATTTTACTTGTGACTCAGCATGTAATCACTAGTGGATGCCAATTTTTTCCCTAGCAACCAAATACAGTACCCTAGCAACAGAGTAAACAAAGCCTTATATCTCCACATCAGAACATCGTAGAGACACGGGGGTTGGACCATTTTACTTGTGACTTGGCATGTTATCACTAGTGGATGCCAATTTTTTCCTAGCAACCAAATACAGTACCCTAGCAACAGAGTAAACAAAGCCTTATATCTCCGCATCAGAACATCGTAGAGACACGGGGGTTGGACCATTTTACTTGTGACTTGGCATGTTATCACTAGTGGATGCCAATTTTATCCCTAGCAACCAAATACAGTACCCTAGCAACAGAGTAAACAAAGCCTTATTTCTCCGCATCAGAACATCATAGAGACACGGGGGTTGGACCATTTTACTCGTGAGTCGGAGTATAATCACTAGTGGATGCAATTTTTTTCCATAGCAACCAAATACAGTACCCTAGCAACAGAATAAACAAAGCCTTATATCTCCACATCAGAACATTGTAGAAACACGGGGATTGGATCATTTTACTTGTGGTTTGGTGTATAATCATTCTTGGATGATATTGTCCCCAAAATCTTGCCACGGCAAGCACCACTTCACATTTTCTTCAGGAAATGTACCTATCTAGTTAGTGGTGCTTGCATTTATGCAAGGCATCACTATTACTATCTTGCATACTTATTATTATTATTATTATTAGTGGTGCTTGCATTTATGCAAAGCATCACTATTATTATTGCTCAAAGATATTATTATTATTCTTCTTTTTCTGGACACTTTTTCGGCGCGTAACTCGTCCCGCACGCTTTGTCGTAGACCCATAAATTAGGGCTCAAATCGACCGGCTTATTGAGGAGAGGTGTGCTATGACTTTTATAAGCGATCGGGTGCAGGATTTCCGAAAGGGGGGCGAAAAACCACCCAAAAAATCCCATTGACTTAACATTGCGCCCAACTTTGACGAGTCATAGCTCCGCTCGAGGATTTTGTAGAAACATGTGGGTTACAACATTTGAAGAGGGTGGTAGGCTCTGTAAGAACATGGATCACAATGGGGTGTAAGTTGTACCCCTGGGGTGTAAGAGGTGCCCAAAAGTGCCCAATGAAAAGTCAATGGGGCAAAATCCCATAGACTTACATTGCAAAAATTTTGACGGGTCATAGGTCCGAGCCAGGATTTCATAGAAACATGTGGGTTACTAAATTTGAAGAGGGTGCTAGACTCTGTCAGGACGTCCCCCACAATGGGGTGTAAGGTTACCATAGCAACCATTTTGGGCAACCTATACCATAGACTGCCATTATAAAATGCCCGGATGGATATCTTTGCACCACAGTGTCATAGAGACATGGGGGTGGGCTCATTTTACTCAGGCATCCAATCAGTCTCTCAGGATCCTTACAGACTTACTAAGCCACGCCCCTAGCAACCACTTTTGAGCACCCTAGCAACATAAAATACAAACAGTTATATCTCGGCATCAGAACATCGTAGAGACACGGGGGTTGGACCGTTTTACTTGTGACTAGGGGTGTAACAATTGGGCACATCATTAACCACTCCCAAGCCACGCCCCTAGCAACCAAATTTGAGCACCCTAGCAACCGAATAAACAAAGCCTTATATCTCCGCATCAGAACATCGTAGAGACACGGGGTTTGGACCGTTTTACTTGTGACTCGGAGTGTAATCACTGGGCACATAATTGGCCACTCCCAAGCCACGCCCCTAGCAACCAAATACAGTACCCTAGCAACATAGTAAACAAAGCCTTATATCTCCGCATCAGAACATCGTAGAGACACGGGGGTTGGACCGTTTTACTTGTGACTCGGAGTGTAATCACTGGGCACATCATTGGCCACTCCCAAGCCACGCCCCTAGCAACCAAATACAGTACCTTAGCAACAGAGTAAACAAAGCCTTATATCTCCACATCAGAACATCGTAGAGACACGGGGGTTGGACCGTTTGACTCATGACTCGGAGGGTAATCACTAGTGGATGCAATTTTTTTCCCTAGCAACCAAATACAGTACCCTAGCAACAGAGTAAACAAAGCCTTATATCTCCGCATCAGAACATCGTAGAGACACGGGGGTTGGACCGTTTGACTCGTGACTCGGAGGGTAATCACAAGTGGATGCCATTTTTTTCCCTAGCAACCAAATACAGTACCCTAGCAACAGAGTAAACAAAGCCTTATATCTCCGCATCAGAACATCGTAGAGACACGGGGTTTGGACCGTTTGACTCGTGACTCGGAGGGTAATCACTAGTGGATGCCATTTTTTTCCCTAGCAACCAAATACAGTACCCTAGCAACAGAGTAAACAAAGCCTTATATCTCCGCATCAGAACATCGTAGAGACATGGGGGTTGGACCGTTTGACTCGTGACTCGGAGTGTAATCATTATGGGATGCCAATTTTTCCCTAGCAACCAAATACAGTACCCTAGCAACAGAGTAAACAAAGCCTTATATCTCCGCATCAGAACATCGTAGAGACATGGGGGTTGGACCGTTTGACTCGTGACTCAGAGTGTAATCATTATGGGATGCCAATTTTTTCCCTAGCAACCAAATATAGTACCCTAGCAACAGAGTAAACAAAGCCTTATATCTCAGCATCAGAACATCGTAGAGACACGGGGGTTGGACCGTTTGACTCGTTACTCAGATTGTAATCATTATGGGATGCCAATTTTTTCCCTAGCAACCAAATATAGTACCCTAGCAACAGAGTAAACAAAGCCTTATATCTCAGCATCAGAACATCGTAGAGACATGGGGGTTGGACCGTTTGACTCGTGACTCAGAGTGTAATCATTATGGGATGCCAATTTTTTCCCTAGCAACCAAATACAGTACCCTAGCAACAGGGTAAACAAAGCCTTATATCTCCGCATCAGAACATCGTAGAGACACGGGGGTTGGACCGTTTGACTCGTGACTCAGAGTGTAATCATTATGGGATGTCAAAATTTTCCCTAGCAACCAAATACAGTACCCTAGCAACCGAATAAACAAAGCCTTATATCTCTGCACCAGAACATCGTTGAGACACGGGGGTTGGACCGTATGACTCGTGACTCAGAGTGTAATCATTATGGGATGCCAAATTTTTCCCTAGCAACCAAATACAGTACCCTAGCAACCGGATAAACACAGCCTTATATCTCCACATCAGAACATCGTACAGACACGGGAGTTGGATCGTTTAACTTTTGGCTTGGAGTATAATCATATATGGTCCCCAGAATTTTGCCACGGCAAGCACCACTCACATTTTCTTCAGGAAATGTACCTATCTAGTTATTATTATTATTATTATTCTTTTTCTGGACACTTTTTCGGCGCGTAACTCGTCCCGCACGCTTTGTCGTAGACCCATAAATTAGGGCTCAAATCGACCGGCTTATTGAGGAGAGGTGTGCTATGACTTTTATAAGCGATCGGGTGCAGGATTTCCGAAAGGGGGGCGAAAAACCACCCAAAAAATCCCATTGACTTAACATTGCGCCCAACTTTGACGAGTCATAGCTCCGCTCGAGGATTTTGTAGAAACATGTGGGTTACAACACTTGAAGAGGGTGGTAGGCTCTGTAAGAACATGGATCACAATGGGGTGTAAGTTGTACCCCTGGGGTGTAAGAGGTGCCCAAAAGTGCCCCAATGAAAAGTCAATGGGGCAAAATCCCATAGACTTACCATTGCAAAAATTTTGACGGGTCATAGGTCCGAGCCAGGATTTCATAGAAACATGTGGGTTACTACATTTGAAGAGGGTGCTAGACTCTGTCAGGACGTCCCCCACAATGGGGTGTAAGGTTACCATAGCAACCATTTTGGGCACCCTAGCAACCTATACCATAGACTGCAATTATAAAATGCCCGGATGGATATCTTTGCACCACAGTGTCATAGAGACATGGGGGTGGGCTCATTTTACTCAGGCATCCAATCAGTCTCTCAGGATCCTTACAGACTTACTAAGCCACGCCCCTAGCAACCACTTTTGAGCACCCTAGCAACATAAAATACAAACAGTTATATCTCGGCATCAGAACATCGTAGAGACACGGGGGTTGGACCGTTTTACTTGTGACTAGGGGTGTAACAATTGGGCACATCATTGGCCACTCCCAAGCCACGCCCCTAGCAACCAAATTTGAGCACCCTAGCAACCGAATAAACAAAGCCTTATATCTCCGCATCAGAACATCGTAGAGACACGGGGTTTGGACCGTTTTACTTGTGACTCGGAGTGTAATCACTGGGCACATAATTGGCCACTCCCAAGCCACGCCCCTAGCAACCAAATACAGTACCCTAGCAACAGAGTAAACAAAGCCTTATATCTCCGCATCAGAACATCGTAGAGACACGGGGGTTGGACCGTTTTACTTGTGACTCGGAGTGTAATCACTGGGCACATCATTGGCCACTCCCAAGCCACGCCCCTAGCAACCAAATACAGTACCCTAGCAACAGAGTAAACAAAGCCTTATATCTCCGCATCAGAACATCGTAGAGACATGGGGGTTGGACCGTTTGACTCGTGACTCAGAGTGTAATCATTATGGGATGCCAATTTTTCCCTAGCAACCAAATACAGTACCCTAGCAACAGAGTAAACAAAGCCTTATATCTCCGCATCAGAACATCGTAGAGACACGGGGGTTGGACCGTTTGACTCGTGACTCGGCGGGTAATCACTATGAGATGCCAATTTTTTCCCTAGCAACCAAATACAGTACCCTAGCAACAGAGTAAACAAAGCCTTATATCTCCGCATCAGAACATCGTAGAGACATGGGGGTTGGACCGTTTGACTCGTGACTCAGAGTGTAATCATTATGGGATGCCAATTTTTTCCCTAGCAACCAAATATAGTACCCTAGCAACAGAGTAAACAAAGCCTTATATCTCAGCATCAGAACATCGTAGAGACACGGGGGTTGGACCGTTTGACTCGTGACTCAGATTGTAATCATTATGGGATGCCAATTTTTTCCCTAGCAACCAAATATAGTACCCTAGCAACAGAGTAAACAAAGCCTTATATCTCCGCATCAGAAGATCGTAGAGACATGGGGGTTGGACCGTTTGACTCGTGACTCGGCGGGTAATCACTATGAGATGCCAATTTTTTCCCTAGCAACCAAATACAGTACCCTAGCAACAGAGTAAACAAAGCCTTATATCTCCGCATAAGAACATCGTAGAGACATGGGGGTTGGACCGTTTGACTCGTGACTCAGAGTGTAATCATTATGGGATGTCAAAATTTTCCCTAGCAACCAAATACAGTACCCTAGCAACCGAATAAACAAAGCCTTATATCTCTGCACCAGAACATCGTTGAGACACGGGGGTTGGACCGTATGACTCGTGACTCAGAGTGTAATCATTATGGGATGTCAAATTTTTCCCTAGCAACCAAATACAGTACCCTAGCAACCGGATAAACACAGCCTTATATCTCCACATCAGAACATCGTACAGACACGGGAGTTGGATCGTTTAACTTTTGGCTTGGAGTATAATCATATATGGTCCCCAGAATTTTGCCACGGCAAGCACCACTCACATTTTCTTCAGGAAATGTACCTATCTAGTTATTATTATTATTCTTCTTTTTCTGGACACTTTTTCGGCGCGTAACTCGTCCCGCACGCTTTGTCGTAGACCCATAAATTAGAGCTCAAATCGACCGGCTTATTGAGGAGAGGTGTGCTATGACTTTAATAAGCGATCGGGTGCAGGATTTCCGAAAGGGGGGCGAAAAACCACCCAAAAAATCCCATTGACTTAACATTGCGCCCAACTTTGACGAGTCATAGCTCCGCTCGAGGATTTTGTAGAAACATGTGGGTTACAACATTTGAAGAGGGTGGTAGGCTCTGTAAGAACATGGATCACAATGGGGTGTAAGTTGTACCCCTGGGGTGTAAGAGGTGCCCAAAAGTGCCCCAATGAAAAGTCAATGGGGCAAAATCCCATAGACTTACCATTGCAAAAATTTTGACGGGTCATAGGTCCGAGCCAGGATTTCATAGAAACATGTGGGTTACTAAATTTGAAGAGGGTGCTAGACTCTGTCAGGACGTCCCCCACAATGGGGTGTAAGGTTACCATAGCAACCATTTTGGGCACCCTAGCAACCTATACCATAGACTGCCATTATAAAATGCCCGGATGGATATCTTTGCACCACAGTGTCATAGAGACATGGGGGTGGGCTCATTTTACTCAGGCATCCAATCAGTCTCTCAGGATCCTTACAGACTTACTAAGCCACGCCCCTAGCAACCACTTTTGAGCACCCTAGCAACATAAAATACAAACAGTTATATCTCGGCATCAGAACATCGTAGAGACACGGGGGTTGGACCGTTTTACTTGTGACTAGGGGTGTAACAATTGGGCACATCATTGGCCACTCCCAAGCCACGCCCCTAGCAACCAAATTTGAGCACCCTAGCAACCGAATAAACAAAGCCTTATATCTCCGCATCAGAAAATCGTAGAGACACGGGGTTTGGACCGTTTTACTTGTGACTCGGAGTGTAATCACTGGGCACATCATTGGCCACTCCCAAGCCACGCCCCTAGCAACCAAATACAGTACCCTAGCAACAGAGTAAACAAAACCTTATATCTCCGCATCAGAACATCGTAGAGACACGGGGGTTGGACCGTTTTACTTGTGACTCGGAGTGTAATCACTGGGCACATAATTGGCCACTCCGAAGCCACGCCCCTAGCAACCAAATACAGTACCCTAGCAACAGAGTAAACAAAGCCTTATATCTCCGCATCAGAACATCGTAGAGACACGAGGGTTGGACCGTTTTACTTGTGACTCGGAGTGTAATCACTGGGCACATCATTGGCCACTCCCAAGCCACGCCCCTAGCAACCAAATACAGTACCCTAGCAACAGAGTAAACAAAGCCTTATATCTCCACATCAGAACATCGTAGAGACACGGGGGTTGGACCGTTTGACTCATGACTCGGAGGGTAATCACTAGTGGATGCCATTTTTTTCCCTAGCAACCAAATACAGTACCCTAGCAACAGAGTAAACAAAGCCTTATATCTCCGCATCAGAACATCGTAAAGACATGGGGTTTGGACCGTTTGACTCGTGACTCGGAGGGTAATCACTAGTGGATGCAATTTTTTTCCCTAGCAACCAAATACAGTACCCTAGCAACAGAGTAAACAAAGCCTTATATCTCCGCATCAGAACATCGTAGAGACACAGGAGTTGGATCGTTTTACTTTTGGCTTGGAGTATAATCATATATGTTCCCCAGAATTTTGCCACGGCAAGCACCACCCACATTTTCTTCAGGAAATGTACCTATCTAGTTATTATTATTATTCTTCTTTTTCTGGACACTTTTTCGGCGCGTAACTCGTCCCGCACGCTTTGTCGTAGACCCATAAATTAGGGCTCAAATCGACCGGCTTATTGAGGAGAGGTGTGCTATGACTTTTATAAGTGATCGGGTGCAGGATTTCCGAAAGGGGGGCGAAAAACCACCCAAAAAATCCCATTGACTTAACATTGCGCCCAACTTTGACGAGTCATAGCTCCGCTCGAGGATTTTGTAGAAACATGTGGGTTACAACATTTGAAGAGGGTGGTAGGCTCTGTAAGAACATGGATCACAATGGGGTGTAAGTTGTACCCCTGGGGTGTAAGAGGTGCCCAAATGTGCCCCAATGAAAAGTCAATGGGGCAAAATCCCATAGACTTACCATTGCAAAAATTTTGACGGGTCATAGGTCCGAGCCAGGATTTCATAGAAACATGTGGGTTACTAAATTTGAAGAGGGTGCTAGACTCTGTCAGGACGTCCCCCACAATGGGGTGTAAGGTTACCATAGCAACCATTTTGGGCACCCTAGCAACCTATACCATAGACTGCCATTATAAAATGCCCGGATGGATATCTTTGCACCACAGTGTCATAGAGACATGGGGGTGGGCTCATTTTACTCAGGCATCCAATCAGTCTCTCAGGATCCTTACAGACTTACTAAGCCACGCCCCTAGCAACCACTTTTGAGCACCCTAGCAACATAAAATTCAAACAGTTATATCTCGGCATCAGAACATCGTAGAGACACGGGGGTTGGACCGTTTTACTTGTGACTAGGGGTGTAACAATTGGGCACATCATTGGCCACTCCCAAGCCACGCCCCTAGCAACCAAATTTGAGCACCCTAGCAACCGAATAAACAAAGCCTTATATCTCCGCATCAGAACATCGTAGAGACACGGGGTTTGGACCGTTTTACTTGTGACTCGGAGTGTAATCACTGGGCACATCATTGGCCACTCCCAAGCCACGCCCCTAGCAACCAAATACAGTACCCTAGCAACAGAGTAAACAAAGCCTTATATCTCCGCATCAGAACATCGTAGAGACACGGGGGTTGGACCGTTTTACTTGTGACTCGGAGTGTAATCACTGGGCACATAATTGGCCACTCCCAAGCCACGCCCCTAGCAACCAAATACAGTACCCTAGCAACAGAGTAAACAAAGCCTTATATCTCCGCATCAGAACATCGTAGAGACACGGGGGTTGGACCGTTTTACTTGTGACTTGGAGTGTAATCACTAGGCACATCATTGGCCACTCCCAAGCCACGCCCCTAGCAACCAAATACAGTACCCTAGCAACAGAGTAAACAAAGCCTTATATCTCCACATCGGAACATCGTAGAGACACGGGGGTTGGACCGTTTTACTTGTGACTCGGAGTGTAATCACTAGGCACAACATTGGCCACTCCCAAGCCACGCCCCTAGCAACCAAATACAGTACCCTAGCAACAGAGTAAACAAAGCTTTATAACTCCGCATCAGAACATCGTAAAGACATGGGGGTTGGACCGTTTGACTCGTGACTCAGAGGGTAATCACTAGTGGATGCCATTTTTTCCCCTAGCAACCAAATACAGTACCCTAGCAACAGAGTAAACAAAGCCTTATATCTCTGCTTCAGAACATCGTAGAGACACGGGGGTTGGACCGTTTTACTTTTGGCTTGGAGTATAATCATAAATTGTCCCCTGAAATTTGCCACGGCAAGCACCACTCACATTTTCTTCAGGAAATGTACCTATCTAGTTATTATTATTAGTGGTGCTTGCATTTATGCAAGGCATCACTATTACTATTGCTCATACTTATTATTTATAATTATTATTCTTCTTTTTCTGGACACTTTTTCGGCGCGTAACTCGTCCCGCACGGTTTAACGTAGTCCCACGAAAGAGGGCTCAAATCGACCGGATTATTGAGGAGAGGTGTGCTATGACTTTTATAAGGGATCGGGTGCAGGATTTCTGAAAGGGGGGCAAAAAACCACCCGAAAAATCCCATTGACTTAACATTGCGCCCAACTTTGACAGGTCATAGCTCCGCTCGAGGATTTTATAGAAACATGTGGGTTACAACATTTGAAGAGGGTGGTAGGCTCTGTAAGAACATGGATCACAATGGGGTGTAAGTTGTACCCCTGGGGTGTAAGAGGCACCCAAAAATTCCCATTGACTTATAATGGGGCAGGAAACATGCCCATATAAGGGAATAAAACAGTTCCAGATGGGATATCTTTGCTTTACAGTGTCGTAGAGATAAGTGGGTGGGCTCATTTCACTCGGGCATCCAATCAGTCTCTCAGGATCATCCCAGAGCTATTAAGCCACGCCCCTAGCAACAATGTTGGGCACCCTAGCAACATCTCCCTTAGACTGCCATTATAAAATGCCCAGATGGATATCTTTGCATCACACTGTCATAGAGACATGGGGGTGGGCTCATTTTACTCAGGCATCCAATCAGTCTCTCAGGATCCTTACATAGGTATTAAGCCACGCCCCTAGCAACCACTTTTGAGCACCCTAGCAACTTAAAATTCAAACAGTTATATCTCGGCATCAGAACATCGTAGAGACACGGGGGTTGGACCGTTTGACTCGTGACTCAGAGTGTAATCATTATGGGATGCCAATTTTTTCCCTAGCAACCAAATACAGTACCCTAGCAACAGAGTAAACAAAGCCTTATATCTCCGTATCAGAACATCGTAGAGACACGGGGGTTGGACCGTTTGACTTGTGACTCGGAGTGTAATCATTATGGGATGCCAATTTTTTTCCCTAGCAACCAAATACAGTACCCTAGCAACAGAGTAAACAAAGCCTTATATCTCCGCATCAGAACATCGTAGAGACACCGGGGTTGGACCGTTTGACTTGTGACTCGGAGTGTAATCATTATGGGATGCCAATTTTTTTCCCTAGCAACCAAATACAGTACCCTAGCAACAGAGTAAACAAAGCCTTATATCTCCGCATCAGAACATCGTAGAGACACGGGGTTTGGACAGTTTGACTCGTGACTCGGAGCGTAATCACTAGTGGATGCCATTTTTTTCCCTAGCAACCAAATACAGTACCCTAGCAACAGAGTAAACAAAGCCTTATATCTCCGCATCAGAACATCGTTGAGACACGGGGGTTGGATCTTTTGACTTTTGGCTTGGAGTATAATCATAAATTGTCCCACGAAACTTGCCACGGCAAGCACCACTCACATTTTCTTCAGGAAATGTACCTATCTAGTTATATTTTATTCTTACATCTGCACGTTTTTTCGGCACCTAACTCGTCCCGCACGGTTTGTCGTAGACCCATGAAAGAGGGCTCAAATCGACGGGCTTATTAAGGACACGACTGCTATGACTTTTATAAGCGATCGGGTGCAGGATTTTCGAAAGGGGGGCGAAAAACCACCCGAAAAATCCCATTGACTTAACATTGAGCCCAACTTTGACGAGTCATAGCTCCGCTCGAGGATTTTGTAGAAACATGTGGGTTACAACATTTAAAGAGGGTGGTAGGCTCTGTAAGAACATATATCACAATGGGGTGTAAGTTGTACCCCTGGGGTGTAAGAGGCGCCCAAAAGTGCCCCAATGAAAAGTCAATGGGGCGAAAATCCCATAGACTTAACATTGCAAATACTTTGACGGGTCACAGGTACGAGCGAGGATTTCGTAGAAACATGTGGGTTGCTAAAATTAAAGAGGGTGCTAGACTCTGTCAGGACGTCCCCCACAATGGGGTGTAAGGTTACCCTAGCAACCATTTTGGGCACCCTAGCAACCTATCCCATAGACTGCCATTATAAAATGCCCAGATGGATATCTTTGCACCACAGTGTCATAGAGACATGGGGGTGGGCTCATTTTACTCAGGCATCCAATCAGTCTCTCAGGATCCTTATTGAGGTATTAAGCCACGCCCCTAGCAACCAGTTTTGAGCACCCTAGCAACATAAAATTCAAACAGTTATATCTCAGCATCCGAACATCGTAGAGACATGGGGGTTGGACCGTTTGACTCGTGACTTAGAGTGTAATCATTATGGGATGCCAATTTTTCCCCTAGCAACCAAATACAGTACCCTAGCAACAGAGTAAACAAAGCCTTATATCTCAGCATCAGAACATCGTAGAGACATGGGGGTTGGACCGTTTGACTCGTGACTCAGAGTGTAATCATTATGGGATGCCAATTTTTTCCCTAGCAACCAAATACAGTACCCTAGCAACAGAGTAAACAAAGCCTTATATCTCCGCATCAGAACATCGTAGAGACATGGGGGTTGGACCGTTTGACTCGTGACTCAGAGTGTAATCATTATGGGATGCCAATTTTTTCCCTAGCAACCAAATACAGTACCCTAGCAACAGAGTAAACAAAGCCTTATATCTCAGCATCAGAACATCGTAGAGACATGGGGGTTGGACCGTTTGACTCGTGACTCAGAGTGTAATCATTATGGGATGCCAATTTTTTCCCTAGCAACCAAATACAGTACCCTAGCAACAGAGTAAACAAAGCCTTATATCTCCGCATCAGAACATCGTAGAGACATGGGGGTTGGACCGTTTGACTCGTGACTCAGAGTGTAATCATTATGGGATGCCAATTTTTTCCCTAGCAACCAAATACAGTACCCTAGCAACAGAGTAAACAAAGCCTTATATCTCCGCATCAGAACATCGTAGAGACACGGGGGTTGGACCGTTTGACTCGTGACTCTGAGTGTAATCATTATGGGATGCAAATTTTTTTCCTTAGCAACCAAATACAGTACCCTAGCAACAGAGTAAACAAAGCCTTATATCTCCGCATCAGAACATGGTAGAGACATGGGGGTTGGACCGTTTGACTCGTGACTCAGAGTGTAATCATTATGGGATGCCAATTTTTTCCCTAGCAACCAAATACAGTACCCTAGCAACAGAGTAAACAAAGCCTTATATCTCAGCATCAGAACATCGTAGAGACACGGGGGTTGGACCGTTTGACTCGTGACTCAGAGTGTAATCATTATGAGATGCCAATTTTTTCCCTAGCAACCAAATACAGTACCCTAGCAACAGAGTAAACAAAGCCTTATATCTCCGCTTCAGAACATCGTAGAGACATGGGGTTTGGACCGTTTGACTCATGACTCAGAGTGTAATCATTATGGGATGCCAATTTTTTCCCTAGCAACCAAATACAGTACCCTAGCAACAGAGTAAACAAAGCCTTATATCTCCGCATCAGAACATCGTAGAGACACGGGGGTTGGACCTTTTGACTCGTGACTCGGCGGGTAATCACTATGGGATGCCAATTTTTTCCCTAGCAACCAAATACAGTACCCTAGCAACAGAGTAAACAAAGCCTTATATCTCCGCATCAGAACATCGTAGAGACACGGGGGTTGGACCGTTTGACTCGTGACTCGGAGGGTAATCAATATGGGATGTCAAAATTTTCCCTAGCAACCAAATACAGTACCCTAGCAACCGAATAAACAAAGCCTTATATCTCTGCATCAGAACATCGTTGAGACACGGGGGTTGGACCGTATGACTCGTGACTCAGAGTGTAATCATTATGGGATGCCAAATTTTTCCCTAGCAACCAAATACAGTACCCTAGCAACCGGATAAACACAGCCTTATATCTCCACATCAGAACATCGTACAGACACGGGAGGTGGATCGTTTAACTTTTGGCTTGGAGTATAATCATGTATGGTCCCCAGAATTTTGCCACGGCAAGCACCACTCACATTTTCTTCAGGAAATGTACCTTTCTAGTTATTATTATTCTTCTTTTTCTGGACACTTTTTCGGCGCGTAACTCGTCCCGCACGGTTTAACGTAGTCCCATGAAAGAGGGCTCAAATCGACCGGATTATTGAGGAGAGGTGTGCTATGACTTTTATAAGCGATCGGGTGCAGGATTTCTGAAAGGGGGGCGAAAAACCACCCGAAAAATCCCATTGACTTAACATTGCGCCCAACTTTGACGAGTCATAGCTCCGCTCGAGGATTTTATAGAAACATGTGGGTTACAACATTTGAAGAGGGTGGTAGGCTCTCTAAGAACATACATCATAATGGGATGTAAGTTGTACCCCTGGGGGGTAAGAGGTGCCCAAAAATGCCTAATGAAAAGTCAATGGGGCAAAATCCCATAGACTTAACATTGCAAAAATTTTGACGGGTCATAGGTACGAGTGAGGATTCCTTAGAAACATGTGGGTTACTAAATTTGAAGAGGGTGGTAGGCTCTGTAAGAACATACATCACATTGGGGTGTAAGTTGTACCCCTGGGGTATAAGAGGCACCCGAAAATTCCCGTTGACTTATAATGGGGCAGGAAACATGCCCATATAAGGGAATAAAACAGTTTCAGATGGGATATCTTTGGTTTACAGTGTCGTAGAGATAAGTGGGTGGGCTCATTTACTCGGGCATCCAATCAGTCTCTCAGGATCATCCCAGAGCTATTAAGCCACGCCCCTAGCAACAATTTTGGGCACCCTAGCAACATCTCCCATAGACTGCCATTATAAAATGCCCAGATGGATATCTTTGCACCACAGTGTCAAAGAGACATAGGGGTGGGCTCATTTTACTCAGGCATCCAATCAGTCTCTCAGGATCCTTACATAGGTATTAAGCCACGCCCCTAGCAACCACTTTTGAGCACCCTAGCAACATAAAATTCAAACAGTTATATCTCAGCATCAGAACATCGTAGAGACACGGGGGTTGGACCGTTTGACTCGTGACTCAGAGTGTAATCATTATGGGATGCCATTTTTTCCCTAGCAACCAGATACAGTACCCTAGCAACAGAGTAAACAAAGCCTCATATCTCCGCATCAGAACATCGTAGAGACACGGGGGTTGGACCGTTTGACTCGTGACTCGGAGTGTAATCACTAGTGGATGCCATTTTTTCCCTAGCAACCAAATACAGTACCCTAGCAACAGAGTAAACAAAGCCTTATATCTCCTCATCAGAACATCGTAGAGACACGGGGGTTGGACCATTTTACTTGTGACTCGGCATGTAATCACTAGTGGGTGCCAATTTTTTCCCTAGCAACCAAATACAGTACCCTAGCAACAGAGTAAACAAAGCCTTATATCTCCGCATCAGAACATCGTAGAGACACGGGGGTTGGACCGTTTGACTCCTGACTCAGAGTGTAATCATTATGGGATGCCAATTTTTTCCCTAGCAACCAAATAAAGTACCCTAGCAACAGAGTAAACAAAGCCTTATATCTCAGCATCAGAACATCGTAGAGACACGGGGCTTGGACCGTTTGACTCGTGACTCAGAGTGTAATCATTATGGGATGCCAATTTTTCCCCTAGCAAACAAATACAGTACCCTAGCAACAGAGTAAACAAAGCCTTATATCTCCGCATCAGAACATCGTAGAGACACGGGGGTTGTACCGTTTGACTCGTGACTCAGAGTGTAATCATTATGGGATGCCATTTTTTTCCCTAGCAACCAAATACAGTACCCTAGCAACAGAGTAAACAAAGCCTTATATCTCCGCATCAGAACATCGTAGAGACACGGGGATTGGACCGTTTAACTCGTGACTCAGAGTGTAATCATTATGGGTTGCCATTTTTTTCCCTAGCAACCAAATACAGTATCCTAGCAACAGAGTAAACAAAGCCTTATATCTCCGCATCAGAACATCGTAGAGACACGGGGGTTGGACCGCTTGACTCGTGACTCGAAGTGTAATCACTAGTGGATGCCATTTTTTCCCCTAGCAACCAAATACATTACCCTAGCAACAGAATAAACAAAGCCTAATATCTCCACATCAGAACATCGTAGAGACACGGGGGTTGGACCGCTTGACTCGTGACTCGAAGTGTAATCACTAGTGGATGCCAATATTTTCCCTAGCAACCAAATACAGTACCCTAGCTACCAAATAAACAAAGCCTTATATCTCTGCATCACAACATCGTAGAGACACGGGGGTTGGACCATTTTACTTTTGGCTTGGAGTATAATCATAAATTGTCCCCCGAAACTTGCCACGGCAAGCACCACTCACATTTTCTTCAGGAAATGTACCTATCTAGTTATTATTATTCTTTTTCTGGACACTTTTTCGGCGCGTAACTCGTCCCGCACGCTTTGTCGTAGACCCATAAATTAGGGCTCAAATCGACCGGCTTATTGAGGAGAGGTGTGCTATGACTTTTATAAGCGATCGGGTGCAGGATTTCAGAAAGGGGGGCGAAAAACCACCCAAAAAATCCCATTGACTTAACATTGCGCCCAACTTTGACGAGTCATAGCTCCGCTCGAGGATTTTGTAGAAACATGTGGGTTACAACATTTGAAGAGGGTGGTAGGCTCTGTAAGAACATGGATCACAATGGGGTGTAAGTTGTACCCCTGGGGTGTAAGAGGTGCCCAAAAGTGCCCCAATGAAAAGTCAATGGGGCAAAATCCCATAGACTTACCATTGCAAAAATTTTGACGGGTCATAGGTCCGAGCCAGGATTTCATAGAAACATGTGGGTTACTAAATTTGAAGAGGGTGCTAGACTCTGTCAGGACGTCCCCCACAATGGGGTGTAAGGTTACCATAGCAACCATTTTGGGCACCCTAGCAACCTATCCCATAGACTGCCATTATAAAATGCCCGGATGGATATCTTTGCACCACAGTGTCATAGAGACATGGGGGTGGGCTCATTTTACTCAGGCATCCAATCAGTCTCTCAGGATCCTTACAGACTTACTAAGCCACGCCCCTAGCAACCACTTTTGAGCACCCTAGCAACATAAAATACAAACAGTTATATCTCGGCATCAGAACATCGTAGAGACACGGGGGTTGGACCGTTTTACTTGTGACTAGGGGTGTAACAATTGGGCACATCATTGGCCACTCCCAAGCCACGCCCCTAGCAACCAAATTTGAGCACCCTAGCAACCGAATAAACAAAGCCTTATATCTCCGCATCAGAACATCGTAGAGACACGGGGTTTGGACCGTTTTACTTGTGACTCGGAGTGTAATCACTGGGCACATCATTGGCCACTCCCAAGCCACGCCCCTAGCAACCAAATACAGTACCCTAGCAACAGAGTAAACAAAGCCTTATATCTCCGCATCAGAACATCGTAGAGACACGGGGGTTGGACCGTTTTACTTGTGACTCGGAGTGTAATCACTGGGCACATAATTGGCCACTCCCAAGCCACGCCCCTAGCAACCAAATACAGTACCCTAGCAACAGAGTAAACAAAGCCTTATATCTCCGCATCAGAACATCGTAGAGACACGGGGGTTGGACCGTTTTACTTGTGACTCGGAGTGTAATCACTGGGCACATCATTGGCCACTCCCAAGCCACGCCCCTAGCAACCAAATACAGTACCCTAGCAACAGAGTAAACAAAGCCTTATATCTCCGCATCAGAACATCGTAGAGACACGGGGGTTGGACCGTTTTACTTGTGACTCGGAGTGTAATCACTGGGCACATAATTGGCCACTCCCAAGCCACGCCCCTAGCAACCAAATACAGTACCCTAGCAACAGAGTAAACAAAGCCTTATATCTCCGCATCAGAACATCGTAGAGACACGGGGGTTGGACCGTTTTATTTGTGACTCGGAGTGTAATCACTGGGCACATCATTGGCCACTCCCAAGCCACGCCCCTAGCAACCAAATACAGTACCCTAGCAACAGAGTAAACAAAGCCTTATATCTCCGCATCAGAACATCGTAGAGACACGGGGTTGGACCGTTTGACTCGTGACTCGGCGGGTAATCACTATGAGATGCCAATTTTTTCCTTGGCAAACAAATACAGTACCCTAGCAACAGAGTAAACAAAGCCTTATATCTCAGCATCAGAACATCGTAGAGACACGGGGGTTGGACCGTTTGACTCGTGACTCAGATTGTAATCATTATGGGATGCCAATTTTTTCCCTAGCAACCAAATATAGTACCCTAGCAACAGAGTAAACAAAGCCTTATATCTCAGCATCAGAACATCGTAGAGACATGGGGGTTGGACCGTTTGACTTGTGACTCAGAGTGTAATCATTATGGGATGCCAATTTTTTCCCTAGCAACCAAATACAGTACCCTAGCAACAGGGTAAACAAAGCCTTATATCTCCGCATCAGAACATCGTAGAGACATGGGGGTTGGACCGTTTGACTCGTGACTCAGAGTGTAATCATTATGGGATGCCAATTTTTTCCCTAGCAACCAAATACAGTACCCTAGCAACAGAGTAAACAAAGCCTTATATCTCCGCATCAGAACATCGTAGAGACACGGGGGTTGGACCGTTTGAGTCGTGACTCAGAGTGTAATCATTATGGGATGTCAAAATTTTCCCTAGCAACCAAATACAGTACCCTAGCAACAGAGTAAACAAAGCCTTATATCTCCGCATCAGAACATCGTAGAGACACGGGGGTTGGACCGTTTGAGTCGTGACTCAGAGTGTAATCATTATGGGATGCCAAATTTTTCCCTAGCAACCAAATACAGTACCCTAGCAACCGGATAAACACAGCCTTATATCTCCACATCAGAACATCGTACAGACACGGGAGTTGGATCGTTTAACTTTTGGCTTGGAGTATAATCATATATGGTCCCCAGAATTTTGCCACGGCAAGCACCACTCACATTTTCTTCAGGAAATGTACCTATCTAGTTATTATTCTTATGTCGCAAAAAATTTCGGCGCGTAACTCGTCCCGCACGGTTTGCCATAGTCCCATGAAAGAGGGCTCAAATCGACCGGTTTATTGAGGAATGGTGTGCTATGACTTTTATAAGCAATCGGGTGCAGGGTTTCCGAAAGAGGGGCGAAAAAACACCCGAAAAATCCCATTGACTTAACTTTGATGGGTCATAGCTCCGCTCAAGGATTTTGTAGAAACGTGTGGGTTACAACATTTGAAGAGGGTGGTAGACTCTGTAAGAACATACATGACATTGGGGTGTAAGTTGTACCCCTGGGGTGTAAGAGGCACCCGAAAATTCCCATTGACTTATAATGGGGCAGGAAACATGCCCATATAAGGGAATAAAACAGTTCCAGATGATATATCTTTGCTTTACAGTGTCGTAGAGATAAGTGGGTGGGCACATTTTACTCGGGCATCCAATCAGTCTCTCAGGATCATCCCAGAGCTATTAAGCCACGCCCCTAGCAACAATTTTGGGAACCCTAGCAATATCTCCCATAGACTGCCATTATAAAATGCCCAGATGGATATCTTTGCGTCACAGTGTCATAGAGACATGGGGGTGGGCTCATTTTACTGAGACATCCAATCAGTCTCTCAGGATCCTTACATAGGTATTAAGCCACGCCCCTAGCAACCACTTTTGAGCACCCTAGCAACATAAAATTCAAACAGTTATATCTCGGCATCCGAACATCGTAGAGACACGGGGGTTAGACCGTTTGACTTGTGACTCAGAGTGTAATCACTATGGGATACCAAATTTTTCCCTAGCAACGAAATACAGTACCCTAGCAACAGAGTAAACAAAGCCTTATATCTCCGCATCAGAACATCATAGAGACACGGGGGTTGGACCGTTTGACTCGTGACTCAGAGTGTAATCACTATGGGATGCCAAATTTTTCCCTAGCAACCAAATACAGTACCCTAGCAACAGAGTAAACAAAGCCTTATATCTCAGCATCAGAACATCGTAGAGACACGGGGGTTGG
Organism: Misgurnus mizolepis; assembly: GCA_025389145.1. Taxonomy (NCBI): domain Eukaryota; kingdom Metazoa; phylum Chordata; class Actinopteri; order Cypriniformes; family Cobitidae; genus Misgurnus; species Misgurnus mizolepis. Next base: position 90,457 of record JAIFKI010000100.1, on the reverse strand, counting down.
ACCGTTTGACTCGTGACTCAGTGTGTAATCACTGTGGGATGCCAAATTTTTCCCTAGCAACCAAATACAGTACCCTAGCAACAGAGTAAACAAAGCCTTATATCTCCGCATCAGAACATCGTAGAGACACGGGGGTTGGACCGTTTGACTCGTGACTCAGAGTGTAATCACTATAGGATGCCAAATTTTCCCTAGCAACCAAATACAGTACCCTAGCAACAGAGTAAACAAAGCCTTAAATCTCAGCATCAGAACATCGTAGAGACACTGGGGTTGGACCGTTTGACTCGTGACTCAGTGTGTAATCACTATGGGATGCCAAATTTTCCCTAGCAACCAAATACAGTACCCTAGCAACAGAGTAAACAAAGCCTTATATCTCAGCATCAGACCATCGTAAACACACAGGGGTTGGACCGTTTGACTCGTGACTCAGTGTGTAATCACTATGGGATGCCAATTTTTTCCCTAGCAACCAAATACAGTACCCTAGCAACAGAGTAAACAAAGCCTTATATCTCAGCATCAGAACATCATAGAGACACGGGGTTTGGACCGTTTGACTCGTGACTCGGAGGGTAATCACTAGTGGATGCCATTTTTTCCCATAGCAACCAAATACATTACCCTAGCAACAGAGTAAACAAAGCCTTATATCTCAGCATCAGAACATCATAGAGACCCGGGGGTTGGACCGTTTGACTCGTGACTCAGAGTGTAATCACTATGGGATGCCAATTTTTTCCCTAGCAACCAAATACAGTACCCTAGCAACAGAGTAAACAAAGCCTTATATCTCCACATCAGAACATTGTAGGGACACAGGAGTTGGATTGTTTTTCTTTTGGCTTGGAGTATAATCATATATGGTCCCCAAAATTTTGCCACGGCAAGCACCACTTCACATTTTCTTTAGGAAATGTACCTATCTAGTTATGTTGGCTTGACAAAGCCAACATACTGTTCTTCGATCTAAGCTTATTATTATTATTATTAGTGGTGCTTGCATTTATGCAAAGCATCACTATTACTATCTTGCATACTTATTAGTGGTGCTTGCATTTATGCAAAGCATCACTATTACTATCTTGCATACTTATTATTATTATTATTATTATTAGTGGTGCTTGCATTTATGCAAAGCATCACTATTACTATCTTGCATACTTATTATTAGTGGTGCTTGCATTTATGCAAAGCATCACTATTACTATCTTGCATACTTATTAGTGGTGCTTGCATTTATGCAAAGCATCACTATTACTATTCCTCAAAGATATTATTATTATTATTCTTCTTTTTCTGGACACTTTTTCGGCGCGTAACTCGTCTCGCACGGTTTGGCGTAGTGCCATGAAAGAGGGCTCAAATCGACCGGATTATTGAGGAGAGGTGTGCTATGACTTTTATAAGCGATCGGGTGCAGGATTTCCGAAAGGGGCGCGAAAAACCTCCCGAAAACGTCCCATTGACTTTACATTGCGTCGAACTTTGGCAGGTCATAGCTCCACTCTAGGATTTTGTAGAAACATGTGGGTTACAGCATTTGAAGAGGGTGGTAGGCTCTGTAAGAACATGGATCACATTGGGGTCTAAGTTGTACCCCTGGGGTGTAAGAGGTGCCCAAAAGTGCCCTAATGGAAAGTCAATGGGGCGAAAATCCCATAGACTAACATTGCCAAAAAAATTTGACAGGTCACAGGTCCAAGTGAGGATTTCATAGAAACATGTGGGTTACTAAAATTGAAGAGGGTGCTAGACTCTGTCAGGACGTACCCCACAATGGGGTGTAAGGTTACCATAGCAACCATTTTGGGCACCCTAGCAACCTATACCATTGACTGCCATTATAAAATGCCTAGATGGATATCTTCGCACCACAGTGTCATAGAGACATGGGGGTGGGCTCATTTTACTCAGGCATCCAATCAGTCTCTCAGGATCCTTACAGACTTACTAAGCCACGCCCCTAGCAACCACTTTTGAGCACCCTAGCAACATAAAATACAAACAGTTATATCTCCGCATCAGAACATCTTAGAGACACGGGGGTTGGACCGTTTTACTTGTGACTAGGGGTGTAACAATTGGGCACATCATTGGCCACTCCCAAGCCACGCCCCTAGCAACCAAATTTGAGCACCCTAGCAACCGAATAAACAAAGCCTTATATCTCCGCATCAGAACATCGTAGAGACACAGGGTTTGGACCGTTTTACTTGTGACTCGGAGTGTAATCACTGGGCACATCATTGGCCACTCCCAAGCCACGCCCCTAGCAACCAAATACAGTACCCTAGCAACAGAGTAAACAAAGCCTTATATCTCCGCATCAGAACATCGTAGAGACACGGGGGTTGGACCGTTTTACTTGTGACTCGGAGTGTAATCACTGGGCTCATCATTGGCCACTCCCAAGCCACGCCCCTAGCAACCAAATACAGTACCCTAGCAACAGAGTAAACAAAGCCTTATATCTCCACATCAGAACATCATAGAGACACAGGGTTTGGACCGTTTTACTTGTGACTCGGAGTGTAATCACTGGGCTCATCATTGGCCACTCCCAAGCCACGCCCCTAGCAACCAAATACAGTACCCTAGCAACAGAGTAAACAAAGCCTTATATCTCCACATCAGAACATCATAGAGACACGGGGGTTGGACCGTTTTACTTGTGACTCGGAGTGTAATCACTGGGCACATCATTGGCCACTCCCAAGCCACGCCCCTAGCAACCAAATACAGTACCCTAGCAACAGAGTAAACAAAGCCTTATATCTCCGCATCAGAACATCGTAGAGACACGGGGGTTGGACCGTTTTACTTGTGACTCAGAGTGTAATCACTGGGCTCATCATTGGCCACTCCCAAGCCACGCCCCTAGCAACCAAATACAGTACCCTAGCAACAGAGTAAACAAAGCCTTATATCTCCGCATCAGAACATCGTAGAGACATGGGGGTCGGACCGTTTGACTCATAACTCGGAGGGTAATCACTAGTGGATGCCATTTTTTTCCCTAGCAACCAAATACAGTACCCTAGCAACAGAGTAAACAAAGCCTTATATCTCTGCATCAGAACATCGTAGAGACATGGGGTTTGGACCGTTTGACTCGTGACTCGGAGGGTAATCACTAGTGGATCCCATTTTTTTCCCTAGCAACCAAATACAGTACCCTAGCAACAGAGTAAACAAAGCCTTATATCTCCGCATCAGAACATCGTAGAGACACGGGGGTTGGACCGTTTGACTCATGACTCGGAGGGTAATCACTAGTGGATGCAATTTTTTTCTTTAGCAACCAAATACAGTACCCTAGCAACAGAGTAAACAAAGCCTTATATCTCCGCATCAGAACATCGTAGAGACACGGGGGTTGGACCGTTTGACTCGTGACTCGGAGGGTAATCACTAGTGGATGCCATTTTTTCCCTAGCAACCAAATACAGTACCCTAGCAACAGAGTAAACAAAGCCTTATATCTCCGCATCAGAACATCGTAGAGACACGGGGGTTGGATCGTTTGACTTTTGGCTTGGAGTATGATCATAAATTGTCCCATGAAACTTGCCACGGCAAGCACCACTCACATTTTCTTCAGGAAATGTACCTATCTAGTTATTATTATTATTATTATTATTCTTTTTCTGGACACTTTTTTGGCGCGTAACTCGTCCCGCACGCTTTGTCGTAGACCCATAAATTAGGGCTCAAATCGACCGGCTTATTGAGGAGAGGTGTGCTATGACTTTTATAAGCGATCGGGTGCAGGATTTCCGAAAGGGGGGCGAAAAACCACCCAAAAAATCCCATTGACTTAACATTGCGCCCAACTTTGACGAGTCATAGCTCCGCTCGAGGATTTTGTAGAAACATGTGGGTTACAACATTTGAAGAGGGTGGTAGCCTCTGTAAGAACATGGATCACAATGGGGTGTAAGTTGTACCCCTGGGGTGTAAGAGGTGCCCAAAAGTGCCCCAATGAAAAGTCAATGGGGCAAAATCCCATAGACTTACCATTGCAAAAATTTTGACGGGTCATAGGTCCGAGCCAGGATTTCATAGAAACATGTGGGTTACTAAATTTGAAGAGGGTGCTAGACTCTGTCAGGACGTCCCCCACAATGGGGTGTAAGGTTACCATAGCAACCATTTTGGGCACCCTAGCAACCTATACCATAGACTGCCATTATAAAATGCCCGGATGGATATCTTTGCACCACAGTGTCATAGAGACATGGGGGTGGGCTCATTTTACTCAGGCATCCAATCAGTCTCTCAGGATCCTTACAGACTTACTAAGCCACGCCCCTAGCAACCACTTTTGAGCACCCTAGCAACATAAAATACAAACAGTTATATCTCGGCATCAGAACATCGTAGAGACACGGGGGTTGGACCGTTTTACTTGTGACTAGTGGTGTAATCACTGGGCACATCATTGGCCACTCCCAAGCCACGCCCCTAGCAACCAAATTTGAGCACCCTAGCAACCGAATAAACAAAGCCTTATATCTCCGCATCAGAACATCGTAGAGACACGGGGTTTGGACCGTTTTACTTGTGACTCGGAGTGTAATCACTGGGCACATCATTGGCCACTCCCAAGCCACGCCCCTAGCAACCAAATACAGTACCCTAGCAACAGAGTAAACAAAGCCTTATATCTCCGCATCAGAACATCGTAGAGACACGGGGGTTGGACCGTTTTACTTGTGACTCGGAGTGTAATCACTGGGCACATAATTGGCCACTCCCAAGCCACGCCCCTAGCAACCAAATACAGTACCCTAGCAACAGAGTAAACAAAGCCTTATATCTCCGCATCAGAACATCGTAGAGACACGGGGGTTGGACCGTTTTACTTGTGACTCGGAGTGTAATCACTGGGCACATCATTGGCCACTCCCAAGCCACGCCCCTAGCAACCAAATACAGTACCCTAGCAACAGAGTAAACAAAGCCTTATATCTCCACATCAGAACATCGTAGAGACATGCGGGTTGGACCGTTTGACTCATGACTCGGAGGGTAATCACTAGTGGATGCCATTTTTTTCCCTAGCAACCAAATACAGTACCCTAGCAACAGAGTAAACAAAGCCTTATATCTCCGCATCAGAACATCGTAGAGACATGGGGTTTGGACCGTTTGACTCGTGACTCAGAGGGTAATCACTAGTGGATGCCATTTTTTTCCCTAGCAACCAAATACAGTACCCTAGCAACAGAGTAAACAAAGCCTTATATCTCCGCATCAGAACATCGTAGAGACACGGGGGTTGGACCGTTTGACTCATGACTCGGAGGGTAATCACTAGTGGATGCCATTTTTTTCCCTAGCAACCAAATACAGTACCCTAGCAACAGAGTAAACAAACCCTTATATCTCCGCATCAGAACATCGTAGAGACACGGGGTTTGGACCGTTTGACTCGTGACTCGGAGTGTAATCACTAGTGGATGCCAATTTTCTCCCTAGCAACCAAATACATTACCCTAGCAACAGAGTAAACAAAGCCTTTTATCTCCACATCAGAACATCGCAGAGACACGGGGGTTGGACCGTTTGACTCGTATCTCGGAGTGTAATCACTAGTGGATGCCAATTTTTTCCCTAGCAACCAAATACAGTACCCTAGCAACAGAGTAAACAAAGCCTTATATCTCCGCATCAGAACATCGTAGAGACACGGGGGTTTGACCGTTTGACTCGTGACTCGGAGTGTAATCACTAGTGGATGCCAATTTTCTCCCTAGCAACCAAATACAGTACCCTAGCAACCGAATAAACAAAGCCTTATATCTTCACATCAGAATATCGTAGAGACATGTGGGTTGAATTGTTTTACTTTTGGCTTGGAGTATAATCATATATTGTCCCCCGAAATTTGCCACGGCAAGCACCACTTCACATTTTCTTCAGGAAATGTACCTATCTAGTTTATAATTATTATTCTTCTTTTTCTGGACACTTTTTCGGCGCGTAACTCGTCCCGCACGGTTTAACGTAGTCCCACGAAAGAGGGCTCAAATCGACCGGATTATTGAGGAGAGGTGTGCTATGACTTTTATAAGGGATCGGGTGCAGGATTTCTGAAAGGGGGGCGAAAAACCACCCGAAAAATCCCATTGACTTAACATTGCGCCCAACTTTGACAGGTCATAGCTCCGCTCGAGGATTTTATAGAAACATGTGGGTTACAACATTTGAAGAGGGTGGTAGGCTCTGTAAGAACATGGATCACAATGGGGTGTAAGTTGTACCCCTGGGGTGTAAGAGGCCCCCAAAATTTCCCATTGACTTATAATGGGGCAGGAAACATGCCCATAAAAGGGAATAAAAGCGTCCCAGATGGAATATCTTCACTTTAGAATGTCGTAGAGACATGGGGGTGGGCTCATTATACTCAGGCATCCAATCAACCTCTTAGGATCACCCCAAAGCTATTAAGCCACGCCCCTAGCAACAATTTTGGGCACCCTAGCAACATCTCCCATAGACTGCCATTATAAAATGCCCAGATGGATATCTTTGCACCAGAGTGTCATAGAGACATGGGGATGGGCTCATTTTACTCAGGCATCCAATCAGTTTCTCAGGATCCTTAAAGACTTACTAAGCCACGCCCCTAGCAACCACTTTTCAGCACCCTAGCAACATAAAATTCAAACAGTTATATCTCCGCATCCGAACATCGTAGAGACATGGGGGTTGGACCGTTTGACTCGTGACTCAGAGTGTAATCATTATGGGATGCCAATTTTTTTCCCTAGCAACCAAATACAGTACCCTAGCAACAGAGTAAACAAAGCCTTATATCTCCGCATCAGAACATCATAGAGACATGGGGGTTGGACCGTATTACTCGTGACTCAGAGTGTAATCATTATGGGATGCCAATTTTTTCCCTAGCAACCAAATACAGTACCCTAGCAACAGAGTAAACAAAGCCTTATATCTCCGCATCAGAACATCGTAGAGACATGGGGGTTGGACCGTTTGACTCGTGACTCAGAGTGTAATCATTATGGGATGCCAATTTTTTCCCTAGCAACCAAATACAGTACCCTAGCAACAGAGTAAACAAAGCCTTATATCTCCGCATCAGAACATCGTAGAGACATGGGGGTTGGACCGTTTGACTCGTGACTCAGAGTGTAATCATTATGGGATGCCAATTTTTTCCATAGCAACCAAATACAGTACCCTAGCAACAGAGTAAACAAAGCCTTATATCTCCGCATCAGAACATCGTAGAGACACGGGGGTTGGACCGTTTGACTCGTGACTCGGCGGGTAATCACTATGGGATGCCAATTTTTTCCCTAGCAACCAAATACAGTACCCTAGCAACCGGATAAACATAGCCTTATTTCTCCGCATCAGAACATCGTAGAGACACGGGAGTTGGATCGTTTTAATTTTGGCTTGAAGTATAATCCTATGTTCCCCAGAATTTTGCCACGGCAAGCACCACTCACATTTTCTTTAGGAAATGTACCTATCTAGTTATTATTATTCTTTTTCTGGACACTTTTTCGGCGCGTAACTCGTCCCGCACGCTTTGTCGTAGACCCATAAATTAGGGCTCAAATCGACCGGCTTATTGAGGAGAGGTGTGCTATGACTTTTATAAGCGATCGGGTGCAGGATTTCCGAAAGGGGGGCGAAAAACCACCCAAAAAATCCCATTGACTTAACATTGCGCCCAACTTTGACGAGTCATAGCTCCGCTCGAGGATTTTGTAGAAACATGTGGGTTACAACATTTGAAGAGGGTGGTAGGCTCTGTAAGAACATGGATTACAATGGGGTGTAAGTTGTACCCCTGGGGTGTAAGAGGTGCCCAAAAGTGCCCCAATGAAAAGTCAATGGGGCAAAATCCCATAGACTTACCATTGCAAAAATTTTGACGGGTCATAGGTCCGAGCCAGGATTTCATAGAAACATGTGGGTTACTAAATTTGAAGAGGGTGCTAGACTCTGTCAGGACGTCCCCCACAATGGGGTGTAAGGTTACCATAGCAACCATTTTGGGCACCCTAGCAACCTATACCATAGACTGCCATTATAAAATGCCCGGATGGATATCTTTGCACCACAGTGTCATAGAGACATGGGGGTGGGCTCATTTTACTCAGGCATCCAATCAGTCTCTCAGGATCCTTACAGACTTACTAAGCCACGCCCCTAGCAACCACTTTTGAGCACCCTAGCAACATAAAATACAAACAGTTATATCTCGGCATCAGAACATCGTAGAGACACGGGGGTTGGACCGTTTTACTTGTGACTAGGGGTGTAACAATTGGGCACATCATTGGCCACTCCCAAGCCACGCCCCTAGCAACCAAATTTGAGCACCCTAGCAACCGAATAAACAAAGCCTTATATCTCCGCATCAGAACATCGTAGAGACACGGGGTTTGGACCGTTTTACTTGTGACTCGGAGTGTAATCACTGGGCACATCATTGGCCACTCCCAAGCCACGCCCCTAGCAACCAAATACAGTACCCTAGCAACAGAGTAAACAAAGCCTTATATCTCCGCATCAGAACATCGTAAAGACACGGGGGTTGGACCGTTTTACTTGTGACTCGGAGTGTAATCACTGGGCACATAATTGGCCACTCCCAAGCCACGCCCCTAGCAACCAAATACAGTACCCTAGCAACAGAGTAAACAAAGCCTTATATCTCCGCATCAGAACATCGTAGAGACACGGGGGTTGGACCGTTTTACTTGTGACTCGGAGTGTAATCACTGGGCACATCATTGGCCACTCCCAAGCCACGCCCCTAGCAACCAAATACAGTACCCTAGCAACAGAGTAAACAAAGCCTTATATCTCCACATCAGAACATCGTAGAGACATGGGGGTTGGACCGTTTGACTCGTGACTCGGAGGGTAATCACTAGTGGATGCCATTTTTCCCCTAGCAACCAAATACAGTACCCTAGCAACAGAGTAAACAAAGCCTTATATCTCTGCTTCAGAACATCGTAGAGACACAGGGGTTGGACCATTTTACTTTTGGCTTGGAGTATAATCATAAATTGTCGCCTGAAATTTGCCACGGCAAGCACCACTCACATTTTCTTCAGGAAATGTACCTATCTAGTTATTATTATTATTATTATTATTATTATTATTCTTTTTCTGGACACTTTTTCGGCGCGTAACTCGTCCCGCACGCTTTGTCGTAGACCCATAAATTAGGGCTCAAATCGACCGGCTTATTGAGGAGAGGTGTGCTATGACTTTTATAAGCGATCGGGTGCAGGATTTCTGAAAGGGGGGCGAAAAACCACCCAAAAAATCCCATTGACTTAACATTGCGCCCAACTTTGACGAGTCATAGCTCCGCTCGAGGATTTTGTAGAAACATGTGGGTTACAACATTTGAAGAGGGTGGTAGGCTCTGTAAGAACATGGATCACAATGGGGTGTAAGTTGTACCCCTGGGGTGTAAGAGGTGCCCAAATGTGCCCCAATGAAAAGTCAATGGGGCAAAATCCCATAGACTTACCATTGCAAAAATTTTGACGGGTCATAGGTCCGAGCCAGGATTTCATAGAAACATGTGGGTTACTAAATTTGAAGAGGGTGCTAGACTCTGTCAGGACGTCCCCCATAATGGGGTGTAAGGTTACCATAGCAACCATTTTGGGCACCCTAGCAACCTATACCATAGACTGCCATTATAAAATGCCCGGATGGATATCTTTGCACCACAGTGTCATAGAGACATGGGGGTGGGCTCATTTTACTCAGGCATCCAATCAGTCTCTCAGGATCCTTACAGACTTACTAAGCCACGCCCCTAGCAACCACTTTTGAGCACCCTAGCAACATAAAATACAAACAGTTATATCTCGGCATCAGAACATCGTAAAGACACGGGGGTTGGACCGTTTTACTTGTGACTAGGGGTGTAACAATTGGGCACATCATTGGCCACTCCCAAGCCACGCCCCTAGCAACCAAATTTGAGCACCCTAGCAACCGAATAAACAAAGCCTTATATCTCCGCATCAGAACATCGTAGAGACATGGGGTTTGGACCGTTTTACTTGTGACTCGGAGTGTAATCACTGGACACATCATTGGCCACTCCCAAGCCACGCCCCTAGCAACCAAATACAGTACCCTAGCAACAGAGTAAACAAAGCCTTATATCTCCGCATCAGAACATCGTAGAGACACGGGGGTTGGACCGTTTTACTTGTGACTCGGGGTGTAATCACTGGGCACATAATTGGCCACTCCCAAGCCACGCCCCTAGCAACCAAATACAGTACCCTAGCAACAGAGTAAACAAAGCCTTATATCTCCGCATCAGAACATCGTAGAGACACGGGAGTTGGACCGTTTTACTTGTGACTCGGAGTGTAATCACTGGGCACATCATTGGCCACTCCCAAGCCACGCCCCTAGCAACCAAATACAGTACCCTAGCAACAGAGTAAACAAAGCCTTATATCTCCACATCAGAACATCGTAGAGACATGGGGGTTGGACCGTTTGACTCATGACTCAGAGGGTAATCACTAGTGGATGCCATTTTTTTCCTTAGCAACCAAATACAGTACCCTAGCAACAGAGTAAACAAAGCCTTATATCTCCGCATCAGAACATCGTAGAGATACGGGGTTTGGACCGTTTGACTCGTGACTCGGAGGGTGATCACTAGTGGATGCCATTTTTTCCCCTAGCAACCAAATACAGTACCCTAGCAACAGAGTAAACAAAGCCTTATATCTCCGCATTAGAACATCGTAAAGACACGGGGGTTGGACCGTTTTACTTTTGGCTTGGAGTATAATCATAAATTGTCCCCCGAAACTTGCCACGGCAAGCACCACTCACATTTTCTTCAGGAAATGTACCTATCTAGTTATTATTATTATTCTTTTTCTGGACACTTTTTCGGCGCGTAACTCGTCCCGCACGCTTTGTCGTAGACCCATAAATTAGGGCTCAAATCGACCGGCTTATTGAGGAGAGGTGTGCTATGACTTTTATAAGCGATCGGGTGCAGGATTTCCGAAAGGGGGGCGAAAAACCACCCAAAAAATCCCATTGACTTAACATTGCGCCCAACTTTGACGAGTCATAGCTCCGCTCGAGGATTTTGAAGAAACATGTGGGTTACAACATTTGAAGAGGGTGGTAGGCTCTGTAAGAACATGGATCACAATGGGGTGTAAGTTGTACCCCTGGGGTGTAAGAGGTGCCCAAAAGTGCCCCAATGAAAAGTCAATGGGGCAAAATCCCATAGACTTACCATTGCAAAACTTTTGACGGGTCATAGGTCCGAGCCAGGATTTCATAGAAACATGTGGGTTACTAAATTTGAAGAGGGTGCTAGACTCTGTCAGGACGTCCCCCACAATGGGGTGTAAGGTTACCATAGCAACCATTTTGGGCACCCTAGCAACCTATACCATAGACTGCCATTATAAAATGCCCGGATGGATATCTTTGCACCAGAGTGTCATAGAGACATGGGGGTGGGCTCATTTTACTCAGGCATCCAATCAGTCTCTCAGGATCCTTACAGACTTACTAAGCCACGCCCCTAGCAACCACTTTTGAGCACCCTAGCAACATAAAATACAAACAGTTATATCTTGGCATCAGAACATCGTAGAGACACAGGGGTTGGACCGTTTTACTTGTGACTAGGGGTGTAACAATTGGGCACATCATTGGCCACTCCCAAGCCACGCCCCTAGCAACCAAATTTGAGCACCCTAGCAACCGAATAAACAAAGCCTTATATCTCCGCATCAGAACATCGTAGAGACACGGGGTTTGGACCGTTTTACTTGTGACTCGGAGTGTAATCACTGGGCACATCATTGGCCACTCCCAAGCCACGCCCCTAGCAACCAAATACAGTACCCTAGCAACAGAGTAAACAAAGCCTTATATCTCCGCATCAGAACATCGTAGAGAAACGGGGGTTGGACCGTTTTACTTGTGACTCGGAGTGTAATTACTGGGCACATAATTGGCCACTCCCAAGCCACGCCCCTAGCAACCAAATACAGTACCCTAGCAACAGAGTAAACAAAGCCTTATATCTCCGCATCAGAACATCGTAGAGACACGGGGGTTGGACCGTTTTACTTGTGACTCGGAGTGTAATCACTGGGCACATCATTGGCCACTCCCAAGCCACGCCCCTAGCAACCAAATACAGTACCCTAGCAACAGAGTAAACAAAGCCTTATATCTCCACATCAGAACATCGTAGAGACATGGGGGTTGGACCGTTTGACTCATGACTCGGAGGGTAATCACTAGTGGATGCCATTTTTTTCCCTAGCAACCAAATACAGTACCCTAGCAACAGAGTAAACAAAGCCTTATATCTCCGCATCAGAACATCGTAGAGACATGGGGTTTGGACCGTTTGACTCGTGACTCGGAGGGTAATCACTAGTGGATGCCATTTTTTTCCCTAGCAACCAAATACAGTACCCTAGCAACAGAGTAAACAAAGCCTTATATCTCCGCATCAGAACATCGTAGAGACACGGGGGTTGGACCGTTTTACTTGTGACTCGGAGTGTAATCACTGGGCACATCATTGGCCACTCCCAAGCCACGCCCCTAGCAACCAAATACAGTACCCTAGCAACAGAGTAAACAAAGCCTTATATCTCCACATCAGAACATCGTAGAGACATGGGGGTTGGACCGTTTGACTCATGACTCGGAGGGTAATCACTAGTGGATGCCATTTTTTTCCCTAGCAACCAAATACAGTACCCTAGCAACAGAGTAAACAAAGCCTTATATCTCCGCATCAGAACATCGTAGAGACATGGGGTTTGGACCGTTTGACTCGTGACTCGGAGGGTAATCACTAGTGGATGCCATTTTTTTCCCTAGCAACCAAATACAGTACCCTAGCAACAGAGTAAACAAAGTCTTATATCTCCGCGTCAGAACATCGTAGAGACACGGGGGTTGGACCGTTTGACTCGTGACTCGGAGGGTAATCACTATGGGATGCCAATTTTTTCCCTAGCAACCAAATACAGTACCCTAGCAACAGAGTAAACAAAGCCTAATATCTTCGCATCAGAACATCGTAGAGACACAGGAGTTGGATCGTTTTACTTTTGGCTTGGAGTATAATCATATATGTTCCCCAGAATTTTGCCACGGCAAGCACCACTCACATTTTCTTCAGGAAATGTACCTATCTAGTTATTATTATTATTATAATTATTATTATTCTTATGTCTGCACAAAATTTCGGCGCGTAACTCGTCCCGCACGGTTTGCCGTAGTCCTATGAAAGAGGGCTCAAATCGACCGTTTTATTGAAGAGATGGTGGCTATGACTTTTATAAGCGATCGGGTGCAGAATTTCCGAAAGGGGGGCGAAAAACCACCCGAAAAATCCCATTGACTTAACATTGCGCCCAACTTTGACGAGTCATAGCTCCGCTCGAGGATTTTGTAGAAACATGTGGGTTACAACATTTGAAGAGGGTGGTAGGCTCTGTAAGAACATGGATCACAATGGGGTGTAAGTTGTACCCCTGGGGTGTAAGAGGTGCCCAAAAGTGCCCCAATGAAAAGTCAATGGGGCAAAATCCCATAGACTTACCATTGCAAAAATTTTGACGGGTCATAGGTCCGAGCCAGGATTTCATAGAAACATGTGGGTTACTAAATTTGAAGAGGGTGCTAGACTCTGTCAGGACGTCCCCCACAATGGGGTGTAAGGTTACCATAGCAACCATTTTGGGCACCCTAGCAACCTATACCATAGACTGCCATTATAAAATGCCCGGATGGATATCTTTGCACCACAGTGTCATAGAGACATGGGGGTGGGCTCATTTTACTCAGGCATCCAATCAGTCTCTCAGGATCCTTACAGACTTACTAAGCCACGCCCCTAGCAACCACTTTTGAGCACCCTAGCAACATAAAATACAAACAGTTATATCTCGGCATCAGAACATCGTAGAGACACGGGGGTTGGACCGTTTTACTTGTGACTAGGGGTGTAACAATTGGGCACATCATTGGCCACTCCCAAGCCACGCCCCTAGCAACCAAATTTGAGCACCCTAGCAACCGAATAAACAAAGCCTTATATCTCCGCATCAGAACATCGTAGAGACACGGGGTTTGGACCGTTTTACTTGTGACTCGGAGTGTAATCACTGGGCACATCATTGGCCACTCCCAAGCCACGCCCCTAGCAACCAAATACAGTACCCTAGCAACAGAGTAAACAAAGCCTTATATCTCCGCATCAGAACATCGTAGAGACACGGGGGTTGGACCGTTTTACTTGTGACTCGGAGTGTAATCACTGGGCACATAATTGGCCACTCCCAAGCCACGCCCCTAGCAACCAAATACAGTACCCTAGCAACAGAGTAAACAAAGCCTTATATCTCCGCATCAGAACATCGTAGAGACATGGGGGTTGGACCGTTTTACTTGTGACTCGGAGTGTAATCACTAGGCACATCATTGGCCACTCCCAAGCCACGCCCCTAGCAACCAAATACAGTACCCTAGCAACAGAGTAAACAAAGCCTTATAACTCCGCATCAGAACATCGTAAAGACATGGGGGTTGGACCGTTTGACTCGTGACTCGGAGGGTAATCACTAGTGGATGCCATTTTTTCCCCTAGCAACCAAATACAGTACCCTAGCAACAGAGTAAACAAAGCCTTATATCTCTGCTTCAGAACATCGTAGAGACACGGGGGTTGGACCGTTTTACTTTTGTCTTGGAGTATAATCATAAATTGTCCCCTGAACTTTGCCACGGCAAGCACCACTCACATTTTCTTCAGGAAATGTACCTATCTAGTTATTATTATTCTTCTGATCCCCAAAATTTTTGACTGTAACTCCTCCTAGAGCTTTCAAGCTACATTCACCAAACTTTCCAAAAGTCTTCAGACTGGTCTGACTTAGCGTGCTATGACTTTTCTAACTGATGGGACCTACCGAATTCCTAAACGGGGCGCTCAAACACCCCAAATTTTCCATTGACTTAACATTGCGACAAACTTTGACGGGTCATAGCTGCAAGCGAGAAATTTGTAGAAACTTCTGGGTTACCACATTTGAAGAGGCTGGCAGGCTCTGTAAGAACATGCCTCACATTGGGGTGTAAGTTTCACCCCTGGGGTGTAAGGGGCACCCAAATTTCCCCATTGACTTATAATGGGGCAGGGAACATGTCCATATAAGGGAATAAAAGCGTCCCAGATGGAATATCTTCACTTTAGAGTGTCGTAGAGACATGGGGGTGGGCTCAATTTAGTCAGGCATCCAATCAGTCTCTCAGGATCGCCCCATAGCTATTAAGCCACGCCCCTAGCAACCATTTTTGGGCACCCTAACAACATATCCCATAGACTGCCATTATAAAATGCCCAGATGGATATCTTTGCAGCACAGTGTCACAGAGACATGGGGGTGGGCTCATTTTACTCAGGCATCCAATCAGTCTCGGAGGATTCTTATTGAGGTATTAAGCCACGCCCCTAGCAACCAAATATGAGCACCCTAGCAACATAATAAACAAAGCCTTATATCTCTGGATCCGAACATCATAGAGACATGGGGGTTGGGTCTTTTGGTCATGTTAGCCTTATGCTAGCTCCATGCTAAGTCATACTAGCTTCATGCTAGTTTCGTGCTAGCTTTATGCTAATTTCATAATAAATCTTGCTAACTTCATGCTAATCATGTTAGCATCATGCTAGCTTCATACTAATTCATGTTAGCATCATGCTAACTTCATGCTAATTCATGTTAGCTTCATGCAAGCTTCATGCTAATTTATGTTAGCATAGTGCTAGCTTCATGCTAATTCATGTTAGCTTCATGCTAGCTTCATGCTAATTCATGTTAGCATCGTGCTAGCTTCATGCTAATTCATGTTAGCATCGTGCTAGCTTCATGCTAATTCATGTTAGCATCGTGCTAGCTTCATGCTAATTCATGTTAGCATCGTGCTAGCTTCATGCTAATTCATGTAAGCATCGTGCTAGCTTCATGCTAATTCATGTTAGCATCGTGCTAGCTTCATGCTAATTCATGTTAGCATCGTGCTAGCTTCATGCTAATTCATGTTAGCATCGTGCTAGCTTCATGCCAATTCATGTTAGCATCGTGCTAGCTTCATGCTAATTCTTGTTAGCATCGTGCTAGCTTCATGCTAATTCATGTTAGCATTGTGCTAGCTTCATGCTAATTTATGTTAGCTTCGTGCTAGCTTCATGCTAATTCATGTTAGCATCGTGCTAGCTTCATGCTAATTCATGTTAGCATCGTGCTAGCTTTATGCTAATTCATGTTAGCATCGTGCTAGCTTCATGCTAATTCATGTTAGCTTCATGCTAATCATGCTAACATCATGCTAGCTTCCTGCTAATCATGCTAGCATCATGCTAGCTTCATGCTAATCATGCTAGCATCATGCTAGCTTCATGCTAATTCATGTTAGCATCATGCTAGCTTCATGCTAATTCATGTTAGCATCATGCTAGCTTCATGCTTATTCATGTTAGCATCATGCTAGCTTCATGCTAATTCATGTTAGCATCATGCTAGCTTCATGTTAATTCATGTTAGCATCATGTTAGCTTCATGTTAATTCATGTTAGCATCATGTTAGCTTCATGCTAATTTATGTTAGCTTCATGCTAATTCAAGTTAGCATCATGCTAGCTTCATGCTAATTCATGTTAGCATCATGCTAGCTTCATATTAATTCATGTTAGCATCATGCTAGCTTCATGCTAATTCATGTTAGCATCATGTTAGCTTCATGCTAATTCATGTTAGCTTTATGCTAATTCATGTTAGCATCATGCTAGCTTCATGCTAATTCATGTTAGCATCATGCTAGCTTCATGCTATTTCATGTTAGCATCATGTTAGCTTCATGCTAATTCATGTTAGCGTCATGCTAATTTATGTTAGCATCATGCTAGCTTCATGCTAATTCATGTTAACATCATGCTAGCTTCATGCTAATTCATGTTAACATCATGCTAACTTAGTGCTAAACATGCTAACATGGTAACTTTTGGTATCATGTTTACGGAAAGTTATAATACTAAACTAAACTTGTTTTAAATTTCTCTCAATCTGTTTTAAACTTTCAGGCTAGGCTTTGTCAAGCCAACATAAAGTTTGTCTTCAAACTTTTCTATCTAGTTATTATTATTATGTTGGCTTGAGAAAGCCAACATACTGTTGTTGCACTTAAACTTATTATTATTATTATTATTCTTTTTCTTCTGAGACTAAAATTTCTAACTCTAACTCGTCCTAGAGCTTTCAAGCTACAGCCATCAAACTTTGGACAGACTTTCGGTCTGATCTGACGAGGTGTGCTATATCTTTTCTAACTGATGGGACCTTCCGAATTCCTAAACGGGGCGCTGAAACACCCCAAAATTTCCATTGACTTAACATTGAGACAAACTTTGACGGGTCATAGCTGCGAGTGAGAAACTTGTAGAAACTTGTGGCTTACCACATTTAAGGAGGCTGACAGGCTGTGTAAGAACATACCTCACAATGGGGTGTAAGCTGTACCCCTGGGGTGTAAGAGGCCCCCAAAATTTCCCATTGACTTATAATGGGGCAGGAAACATGCCCATAAAAGGGAATAAAAGCGTCCCAGATGGAATATCTTCACTTTAGAGTGTCTTAGAGACATGGGGGTGGGCTCATTTTACTCAAGCATCCAATCAGTCTCTTAGGATCACCCCAGAGCTATTAAGCCACGCCCCTAGCAACAATTTTGGGTACCCTAGCAACATCTCCCATAGACTACCATTATAAAAAGCCCAGATGGATATCTTTGCACCAGAGTGTCATGGAGACATAGGGGTGGGCTCATTTTACTCAGGCATCCAATCAGTCTCTTAGGATTCTTATTGAGGTATTAAGCCACGCCCCTAGCAACAAAATATCAAGACCCTAGCAACATAATAAACAAAGCCTTATATCTCTGGATCTGAACATCGTAGAGACACAGGGGTTGGACCGTTTTACTTGTGGCTTGAAGTGTAATCATTATGGGATGCCAATTTTCTCCCTAGCAACCAAACTTAGTACCCTAGCAACGGAATAAACAAAGCCTTATATCTCCGCTTCAGAACATCATAGAGACACGGGGGTTGGACCGTTTTACTTGTGGCTTGAAGTGTGATCATTATGGGATGCCAATTTTCTCCCTAGCAACCAAACTTAGTACCCTAGCAACGGAATAAACAAAGCCTTATATCTCTGCATCAGAACATTGTAGAGACACGGGGGTTGGACCGTTTTACTTGTGGCTTGAAGTGTGATCATTATGGGATGCCAATTTTCTCCCTAGCAACCAAACTTAGTACCCTAGTAACGGAATAAACAAAGCCTTATATCTCCGCATCAGAACATTGTAGAGACACGGGGGTTGGACCGTTTTACTTGTGGCTTGAAGGGTGATCATTATGGGATGCCAATTTTCTCCCTAGCAACCAAACTTAGTACCCTAGCAACGCAATAAATGTTAGCTTCATGCTAGCTTCATGCTAATCATGTTAACATCATTCTAGCTTCATGCTAATCATGCTAACTTCATGCTAGCTTCATGCTAATCATGCTAACTTCATGCTAGCTTCATGCTAATCATGCTAACATCATGCTAGCTTCATGCTAATCATGCTAGCATCATGCTAGCTTCATGCTAATCATGCTAGCATCATGCTAGCTTCATGCTAACTTCATGCTAATCATGCTAGCTTCATGCTAGCTTCATGCTAATCATGCTAGCTTCATGCTAGCTTCATGCTAATCATGCTAGCTTCATGCTAGCTTCATGCTAATCATGCTACCATCATGCTAGCTTCATGCTAATCATGCTAGCATCATGCTAGCTTCATGCTAATCATGCTAGCATCATGCTTGCTTCATGCTAATCATGCTAGCATCATGCTAGCTTCATGCTAATCATGCTAGCATCATGCTAGCTTCATGCTAATCATGCTAGCATCATGCTAGCTTCATGCTAGCTTCATGCTAATCATGCTAGCTTCATGCTAGCTTCATGCTAATCATGCTAGCATCATGATAGCTTCATGCTAATCATGCTAGCATCATGCTAGCTTCATGCTAATCATGCTAGCATCATGCTAGCTTCATGCTAATCATGCTAGCATCATGCTAGCTTCATGCTAATCATGCTAACATCATGCTAGCTTCATGCTAATCATGCTAGCATCAAGCTAGCTTCATGCTAATCATGCTAGCATCATGCTAGCTTCATGCTAATCATGCTAACATCATGCTAGCTTCATGCTAATCATGCTAGCATCATGCTAGCTTCATGCTAATCATGCTAGCATCATGCTAGCTTCATGCTAATCATGCTAGCATCATGCTAGCTTCATGCTAATCATGCTAGCTTCATGCTAATCATGCTAGCATCAAGCTAGCTTCATGCTAATCATGCTAGCATCATGCTAGCTTCATGTTAATCATGCTAACATCATGCTAACTTCATGGTAAATCATGCTACCTTCATACTTAAACATACTAACAGCCAGATAGCCTACTAAACTAAACTTATGTCAAACCGTTTTAAACGTTCAGGCTACGCTTTCTCAAGCCAACATAAAGTTTGTCTTCAAACTTTACTATCTAGTTATTCTTTTTCTTCTGAGACTAAAATTTCTAACTCTAACTCGTCCTAGAGCTTTCAAGCTACAGCCATCAAACTTTGGACATACCTTCGGTCTGATCTGACTCGAGTTGCTATATCTTTTCTAACTGATGGGACCTTCCGAATTCCTAAACGGGGCGCTGAAACACCCCAAAATTTCCATTGACTTAACTTTGAGACAAACTTTGACGGGTCATAGCTGCGAGTGAGAAACTTGTAGAAACTTGTGGCTTACCACATTTAAGGAGGCTGACAGGCTGTGTAAGAACATACCTCACAATGGGGTGTAAGCTGTACCCCTGGGGTGTAAGAGGCCCCCAAATTTTCCCATTGACTTATAATGGGGCAGGAAACATGCCCATAAAAGGGAAAAAAGCGTCCCAGATGGAATATCTTCACTTTAGAGTGTCTTAGAGACATGGGGGTGGGCTCATTTTACTCAAGCATCCAATCAGTCTCTTAGGATCACCCCAGAGATATTAAGCCACGCCCCTAGCAACAATTTTGGGTACCCTAGCAACATCTCCCATAGACTACCATTATAAAAAGCCCAGATGGATATCTTTGCACCAGAGTGTCATAGAGACATAGGGGTGGGCTCATTTTACTCAGGCATCCAATCAGTCTCTTAGGATTCTTATTGAGGTATTAAGCCACGCCCCTAGCAACAAAATATGAAGACCCTAGCAACATAATAAACAAAGCCTTATATCTCTGGATCTGAACATCGTAGAGACACAGGGGTTGGACCGTTTTTCTTGTGGCTTGAAGTGTAATCATTATGGGATGCCAATTTTTTCCCTAGCAACCAAACTTAGTACCCTAGCAACGGAATAAACAAGCCTTATATCTCCGCTTCAGAACATCATAGAGACACGGGGGTTGGACCGTTTTACTTGTGGCTTGAAGTGTGATCATTATGGGATGCCAATTTTCTCCCTAGCAACCAAACTTAGTACCCTAGCAACGGAATAAACAAAGCCTTATATCTCCGCATCAGAACATTGTAGAGACACGGGGGTTGGACCGTTTAACTTGTGGCTTGAAGGGTGATCATTATGGGATGCCAATTTTCTCCCTAGCAACCAAACTTAGTACCCTAGCAACGCAATAAATGTTAGCTTCATGCTAGCTTCTTGCTAATCATGCTAGCTTCATGCTAGCTTCATGCTAATCATGCTAACATCATGCTAGCTTCATGCTAATCATGCTAACTTCATGCTAGCTTCATGCTAATCATGCTAACTTCATGCTAGCTTCATGCTAATCATGCTAACATCATGCTAGCTTCATGCTAATCATGCTAGCATCATGCTAGCTTCATGCTAATCATACTAGCATCATGCTAGCTTCATGCTAACTTCATGCTAATCATGCTAGCTTCATGCTAGCTTCATGCTAATCATGCTAGCATCATGCTAGCTTCATGCTAATCATGCTAGCATCATGCTAGCTTCATGCTAATCATGCTAGCATCATGCTAGCTTCATGCTAATCATGCTAGCATCATGCTAGCTTCATGCAAATCATGCTAGCATCATGCTAGCTTCATGCTAATCATGCTAACATCATGCTAGCTTCATGCTAATCATGCTAGCATCATGCTAGCTTCATGCTAATCATGCTAGCATCATGCTAGCTTCATGCTAATCATGCTAGCATCATACTAGCTTCATGCTAATCATGCTAGCTTCATGCTAATCATGCTAGCATCATGCTAGCTTCATGCTAATCATGCTAGCATCATGCTAGCTTCATGCTTATCATGCTAGCTTCATGCTAATCATGCTAGCATCAAGCTAGCTTCATTCTAATCATGCTAGCATCATGCTAGCTTCATGCTAATCATGCTAACATCATGCTAGCTTCATGGTAAATCATGCTACCTTCATACTTAAACATACTAACAGCCAGATAGCCTACTAAACTAAACTTATGTCAAACCGTTTTAAACGTTCAGGCTACGCTTTCTCAAGCCAACATAAAGTTTGTCTTCAAACTTTACTATCTTTATTATTCCCTCTTCTTTTCTTCTGAGACTAAAATTTCTAACTCTAACTCGTCCTAGAGCTTTCAAGCTACAGCCATCAAACTTTGGACAGACTTTCGGTCTGATCTGACGAGGTGTGCTATATCTTTTCTAACTGATGGGACCTTCCGAATTCCTAAACGGGGCGCTGAAACACCCCAAAATTTCCATTGACTTAACATTGAGACAAACTTTGACGGGTCAAAGCTGCGAGTGAGAAACTTGTAGAAACTTGTGGCTTACCACATTTAAGGAGGCTGACAGGCTGTGTAAGAACATACCTCACAATGGGGTGTAAGCTGTACCCCTGGGGTGTAAGAGGCCCCCAAAATTTCCCATTGACTTATAATGGGGCAGGAAACATGCCCATAAAAGGGAATAAAAGCGTCCCAGATGGAATATCTTCACTTTAGAGGGTCTTAGAGACATGGGGGTGGGCTCATTTTACTCAAGCATCCAATCAGTCTCTCAGGATCATCCCAAAGCTATTAAGCCACGCCCCTAGCAACAATTTTGGGTACCCTAGCAACATCTCCCATAGACTACCATTATAAAAAGCCCAGATGGATATCTTTGCACCAGAGTGTCATAGAGACATAGGGGTGGGCTCATTTTACTCAGGCATCCAATCAGTCTCTTAGGATTCTTATTGAGGTATTAAGCCACGCCCCTAGCAACAAAATATGAAGACCCTAGCAACATAATAAACAAAGCCTTATATCTCTGGATCTGAACATCGTAGAGACACGGGGGTTGGACCGTTTTTCTTGTGGTTTGACGTGTAATCATTATGGGATGCCAATTTTCTCCCTAGCAACCAAACTTAGTACCCTAGCAACGGAATAAACAAAGCCTTATATCTCCGCTTCAGAACATCATAGAGACACGGGGGTTGGACCGTTTTACTTGTGGCTTGAAGGGTGATCATTATGGGATGCCAATTTTCTCCCTAGCAACCAAACTTAGTACCCTAGCAACGGAATAAACAAAGCCTTATATCTCCGCTTCAGAACATCATAGAGACACGGGGGTTGGACCGTTTTACTTGTGGCTTGAAGTGTGATCATTATGGGATGCCAATTTTCTCCCTAGCAACCAAACTTAGTACCCTAGCAACGGAATAAACAAAGCCTTATATCTCCGCATCAGAACATTGTAGAGACACAGGGGTTGGACCGTTTTACTTGTGGCTTGAAGGGTGATCATTATGGGATGCCAATTTTCTCCCTAGCAACCAAACTTAGTACCCTAGCAACGGAATAAACAAAGCCTTATATCTCCGCATCAGAACATTGTAGAGACACGGGGGTTGGACCGTTTTACTTGTGGCTTGAAGGGTGATCATTATGGGATGCCAATTTTCTCCCTAGCAACCAAACTTAGTACCCTAGCAACGGAATAAACAAAGCCTTATATCTCCGCATCAGAACATTGTAGAGACACGGGGGTTGGACCGTTTTACTTGTGGCTTAAAGGGTGATCATTATGGGATGCCAATTTTCTCCCTAGCAACCAAACTTAGTACCCTAGTAACGCAATAAATGTTAGCTTCATGCTAGCTTCCTGCTAATAATGCTAGCTTCATGCTAGCTTCATGCTAATCATGCTAACATCATGCTAGCTTCATGCTAATCATGCTAACTTCATGCTAGCTTCATGCTAATTATGCTAACTTCATGCTAGCTTCATGCTAATCATGCTAACATCATGCTAGCTTCATGCTTATCATGCTAGCATCATGCTAGCTTCATGCTAATCATGTTAGCATCATGCTAGCTTCATGCTAATCATGCTAGCTTCATGCTAGCTTCATGCTAATCATGCTAACATCATGCTAGCTTCATGCTAATCATGCTAGCATCATGCTAGCTTCATGCTAATCAGGCTAGCATCATGCTAGCTTCATGCTAATCATGCTAGCATCATACTAGCTTCATGCTAATCATGCTAGCTTCATGCTAATCATGCTAGCTTCATGCTAATCATGCTAGCATTATGCTAGCTTCATGCTAATCATGCTAGCATCATGCTAGCTTCATGCTTATCATGCTAGCATCATGCTAGCTTCATGCTAATCATGCTAGCATCATGCTAGCTTCATGCTAATCATGCTAACATCATGCTAGCTTCATGGTAAATCATGCTAGCATCATGCTAGCTTCATGCTAATCATGCTAACATCATGCTAGCTTCATGGTAAATCATGCTACCTTCATACTTAAACATACTAACAGCCAGATAGCCTACTAAACTAAACTTATGTCAAACCGTTTTAAACGTTCAGGCTACGCTTTCTCAAGCCAACATAAAGTTTGTCTTCAAACTTTACTATCTAGTTATTATTATTCTTCTGATCCCCAAAATTTTTGACTGTAACTCCTCCTAGAGCTTTCAAGCTACATTCACAAAACTTTCCAAAAGTCTTCAGACTGGTCTGACTTAGCGTGCTATGACTTTTCTAACTGATGGGACCTACCGAATTCCTAAACGGGGCGCTCAAACACCCCAAATTTTCCATTGACTTAACATTGCGACAAACTTTGACAGGTCATAGCTGCGAGCGAGAAATTTGTAGAAACTTCTGGGTTACCACATTTGAAGAGGCTGGCAGGCTCTGTAAGAACATGCCTCACATTGGGGTGTAAGTTTCACCCCTGGGGCGTAAGGGCCACCCAAATTTCCCCATTGACTTATAATGGGGCAGGGAACATGCCCATATAAGGGAATAAAAGCGTCCCAGATGGAATATCTTCACTTTAGAGTGTCGTAGAGACATGGGGGTGGGCTCATTTTACTCAGTCATCCAATCAGTCTCTTAGGATCACCCCAGAGCTATTAAGCCACGCCCCTAGCAACCATTTTGGGCACCCTAGCAACATCTCCCATAGATTGCCATTATAAAATGCCCAGATGGATATCTTTGCATCACAGTGTCACAGAGACATGGGAGCGGGCTTATTTTACTCAGACATCCAATCAGTCTCTTAGGATCACCCCAGAGTTATTAAGCCACGCCCCTAGCAACCATTTTGGGCACCCTAGCAACATCTCCCATAGACTGCCATTATAAAATGCCCAGATGGATATCTTTGCATCACAGTGTCACAGAGACATGGGGGTGGACTTATTTTACTCAGACATCCAATCAGTCTCTTTGGATTCCTATTGAGGTATTAAGCCACGCCCCTAGCAACCAAATATGAGCACCCTAGCAACATAATAAACAAAGCCTTATATCTCTGGATCCGAACATCATAGAGACATGGGGGTTGGGTGTTTGGGTCATATTAGCTTCATGCTAGCTTCATGCTAAGTCATACTAGCTTCATGCTAGTTTCGTGCTAGCTTTATGCTAATTTCATAATTAATCTGGCTAACTTCATGCTAAATCATGCTAGCTTCATGTTAAATCTTGTTAGCTTCACGTTAAATCATGCTAGCTTTATGCTAGTCATGCTAGCATCATGTTAGCTTCATGCTAATCATGTTAGCATAATGCTAATGTCATGCTAATCATGTTAACATCATGTTAATCATGTTAGCTTCATGCTAGCTTCATGCCAATCATGCTAGCATCATGCTAGCTTCATGCTAATCATGCTAGCATCATGCTAGCTTCATGCTAATCATGCTAGCATCATGCTAGCTTCATGCTAATCATGCTAACATCATGCTAGCTTCATGCTAATCATGCTAGCATCATGCTAGCTTCATGCTAATCATGCTAGCATCATGCTAGCTTTATGCTTATCATGCTAGCATCATGCTAACTTCATGCTAATCATGCTAGCATCATGCTAGCTTCATGCTAATCATGCTAGCAAGATGCTAGCTTTATGCTAATCATGCTAACATCATGCTAGCTTCATGCTAATCATGCTAGCATCATGCTAGCTTCATGCTAACTTCATGTTAATCATGCTAGCAACATGCTAGCTTCATGTTAACATCATGCTAGCTTTATGCTAATCATGCTAACATCATGCTAGCTTCATGCTAACATCATGCTAGCTTCATGCTAATCATGGTAGCATCATGCTAGCTTTATGCTTATCATGCTAGCATCATGTTAGCTTCATGCTAATCATGCTAGCAACATGTTAGCTTCATGCTAACATCATGCTAGCTTCATGCTAATCATGCTAGCTTTATGCTAACCATGCTAGCATTATGCTAGCTTCATGCTAATCATGCAAACATCATGCTAGCTTAATTCTAATCATGTTAGCATCATGCTAACTTCATGCTAATCATGCTAGCTTCATGGTAGCTTCATGCTAATCATGCTAGCTTCATGCTAATCATGCTAGCATGATGCTAGCTTCATGCTAATCATGCTAGCATCATGCTAGCTTCATGCTAATCATGCTAGCATCATGCTAGCTTCATGCTAATCATGCTAGCATCATGCTATCTTCATGCTAATCATGCTAGCATCATGCTAGCTTCATGCTAATCATGCTATCATCATGCTATCTTCATGCTAATCATGCTATCTTCATGCTAATCATGCTAACATGATGCTAATCATGCTAGCATCATGCTAGCTTCATGCTAATCATGTTAGCATCATGCTAGCTTCATGTTAATCATGCTAGCAAAATGCTAGCTTCATGCTAATCATGCTAGCATCATGCTAACTTCATGCTAATCATGCTAACAACATGCTAGCTTCATGCTAATCATACTAACATCATGCTAGCTTCATGCTAACATCATGCTAGCTTCATGCTAATCATGTTAGCAACATGCTAGCTTCATGCTATTCATGCTAACTTCATGCTAAATCAGGCTAGCTTCACTTAAACATACTAACAGCCAGATAGCCTACTAAACTAAACTTCTGTCAAACCGTTTTAAATGTTCAGGCTACGCTTTGTCAAGCCAACATAAAGTTTGTCTTCAAACTTTTCTATCTAGTTATTATTATTCTTCTTTTTCTGGACACTTTTTCGGCGCGTAACTCGTCCCGCACGGTTTAACGTCCCATGAAAGAGGGCTCAAATCGACCGGATTATTGAGGAGAGGTGTGCTATGACTTTTATAAGCGATCGGGTGCAGGATTTCTGAAAGGGGGGCGAAAAACCACCCGAAAAATCCCATTGACTTAACATTGCGCCCAAATTTGACGAGTCATAGCTCCGCTCGAGGATTTTATAAAAACATGTGGGTTACAACATTTGAAGAGGGTGGTAGGCTCTCTAAGAACATACATCATAATGGGGTGTAAGTTGTACCCCTGGGGTGTAAGAGGTGCCCAAAAATGCCTAATGAAAAGTCAATGGGGCAAAATCCCATAGACTTAACATTGCAAAAATTTTGACGGGTCATAGGTACGAGTGAGGATTCCTTAGAAACATGTGGGTTACTAAATTTGAAGAGGGTGGTAGGCTCTGTAAGAACATACATCACATTGGGGTGTAAGTTGTACCCCTGGGGTATAAGAGGCACCCGAAAATTCCCATTGACTTATAATGGGGCAGGAAACATGCCCATATAAGGGAATAAAACAGTTCCAGATGGGATATCTTTGGTTTACAGTGTCGTAGAGATAAGTGGGTGGGCTCATTTTACTCGGGCATCCAATCAGTCTCTCAGGATCATCCCAGAGCTATTAAGCCACGCCCCTAGCAACAATTTTGGGCACCCTAGCAACATCTCCCATAGACTGCCATTATAAAATGCCCAGATGGATATCTTTGCACCACAGTGTCAAAGAGACATAGGGGTGGGCTCATTTTACTCAGGCATCCAATCAGTCTCTCAGGATCCTTACATAGGTATTAAGCCACGCCCCTAGCAACCACTTTTGAGCACCCTAGCAACATAAAATTCAAACAGTTATATCTCAGCATCAGAACATCGTAGAGACACGGGGGTTGGACCGTTTGACTCGTGACTCAGAGTGTAATCATTATGGGATGCCATTTTTTTCCCTAGCAACCAAATACAGTACCCTAGCAACAGAGTAAACAAAGCCTTAAATCTCCGCATCAGAACATCGTAGAGACACGGGGGCTGGACCGTTTGACTCGTGACTCAGAGTGTAATCATTATGGGATGCCATTTTTTTCCCTAGCAACCAAATACAGTACCCTAGCAACAGAGTAAACAAAGCCTTATATCTCCGCATCAGAACAGCGTAGAGACACGGGGGTTGGACCGTTTGACTCGTGACTCAGAGTGTAATCATTATGGGATCCCAATTTTTTCCCTAGCAACCAAATACAGTACCCTAGCAACAGAGTAAACAAAGCCTTATATCTCCGCATCAGAACATCGTAGAGACACGGGGGTTGGACCGTTTGACTCGTGACTCAGAGTGTAATCATTATGGGATGCCATTTTTTTCCCTAGCAACCAAATAGAGTACCCTAGCAACAGAGTAAACAAAGCCTTATATCTCCGCATCAGAACATCGTAGAGACACGGGGGTTGGACCGTTTGACTCGTGACTCGGAGTGTAATCACTATGGGATGCCAATTTTTTCCCTAGCAACCAAATACAGTACCCTAGCAACAGAGTGTTATATCTCCGCACCAGAACATCGTAGAGACACGGGGGTTGGACCGTTTGACTAGTGACTCGGCGTGTAATCATTATGGGATGCCAATTTTTTCCCTAGCAACCAAATACAGTACCCTAGCAACAGAGTAAACAAAGCCTTATATCTCCGCATCAGAACATCGTAGAGACACAGGGGTTGGACCGTTTGACTCGTGACTCGGAGTGTAATCATTATGGGATGCCAATTTTTTCCCTAGCAACCAAATAGAGTACCCTAGCAACAGAGTAAACAAAGCCTTATATCTCCGCATCAGAACATCGTAGGGACACGGGGGTTGGACCGTTTGACTCGTGACTCAGAGTGTAATCATTATGGGATGCCAATTTTTTCCCTAGCAACCAAATACAGTACCCTAGAAACAGAGTAAACAAAGCATTATATCTCCGCATCAGAACATCGTAGAGACACGGGGGTTGGTCCGTTTGACTCGTGACTCGGAGTGTAATCATTATGGGATGCCATTTTTTCCCCTAGCAACCAAATACAGTACCCTAGCAACAGAGTAAACAAAGCCTTATATCTCCGCATCAGAACATCGTAGAGACACGGGGGTTGGACCGTTTGACTCGTGGCTCAGAGTGTAATCATTATGGGGTGCCATTTTTTCCCTAGCAACCAAATACAGTACCCTAGCAACAGAGTAAACAAAGCCTTATATCTCCGCATCAGAACATCGTACAGACACGGGGGTTGGACCGTTTGACTCGTGACTCGGAGTGTAATCATTATGGGATGCCAATTTTTTCCCTAGCAACCAAATACAGTACCCTAGCAACAGAGTAAACAAAGCCTTATATTTCCGCATCAGAACATCGTAGAGACACGGGGGTTGGACCGTTTGACTCGTGACTCAGAGTGTAATCATTATGGGATCCCAATTTTTTCCCTAGCAACCAAATACAGTACCCTAGCAACAGAGTAAACAAAGCCTTATATCTCCGCATCAGAACATCGTACAGACACGGGGGTTGGACCGTTTGACTCGTGACTCGGGGTGTAATCATTATGGGATGCCAATTTTTTCCCTAGCAACCAAATACAGTACCCTAGCAACAGAGTAAACAAAGCCTTATATCTCCGCATCAGAACATCGTAGAGACACGGGGGTTGGACCGTTTTACTTTTGGGTTGGAGTATAATCATATATTGTCCCGAGAATTTTGCCACGGCAAGCACCACTCACATTTTCTTCAGGAAATGTACCTATCTAGTTACAGTGCATTGAAAATGCGCTGTACTGTTCTTACTGGGCTTTTTATTATTATTATTATTATTATTCTTCCAACCAAATTTCCGCAATTAATACGGCTCGAACCGCTTAACTTAGAAACTTCATTCAAACTCTCAAACGTGCGGACTATTCGGGAATAGTGTGCTATGACTTTTATAAGCGATCGGGGGTACGGTCTTTGCCCCAGGGGCGAAAAAGCAGCCGAAAAATCCCATTGACTTAACATGGAGACAAACTTTGACGAGTCGTAGCTCAGACCTAGAATTTCACAGAAACTTGTGACTTGCCACATTTGAAGAGGCTGGCAGGCTCTGTAAGAACATACCTCACAATGGGGTGTAAGTTGTACCCCTGGGGTGTAAGAGGTCCCCAAATTTCCCCATAGACTTATAATGGGGCAGGAATCATGCCCATATAAGGAACTAAAAACGTCCCGGATGGGATATCTTTGCAGCGCAGTGTCATAGAAACATGGGGGTGGGCTCATTTTACTCAGGCATCCAATCAGTCCCTTAGGATCCTTATTGAGCTATCAAGCCACGCCCCTAGCAACCATTTTGGGCACCCTAGCAACATCTCCCATAGACTGCAATTATAAAATGCCCAGATGGATATCTTTGCAGCACAGTGTCACAGAGACATGGGGGTGGGCTCATTTTACTCAGGCATCCAATCAGTCTCTCACCATCCTTATTGAGGTATTAAGCCACGCCCCTAGCAACCAAATATGAGCAGCCTAGCAACATAATAAACAAAGCCTTATATCTCTGGATCCGGACATCATAGAGACATGGGGGTTGGGTCTTTGGGTCATATTAGCTTCATGCTAGCTTCATGCTAAGTCATGCTAGCTTCGTGTTAGTTTCATGCTAGCTTTATGCTAATTTCATAATAAATCTTGCTAACTTAATGCTAAATCATGCTAGCTTCATGTTAAATCTTGTTAGCTTCATGCTAAATCATGCTAGCTTCATGCTAATCATGCTAGCATCATCTTAATCATGCTAGCATCATGCTAATAATGCTAGGATCATGCTAATTTCATGCTAAATTCATGCTAACTTCATGGTAATCATGCTAGCATCATGCTAGCTTCATGCAAATTATGCTAGCTTCATGCTAATCATGCTAGCATCGTGCTAGCTTCATGCTAATCATGCTAGCATCGTGCTAGCTTCATGCTAATCATGCTAGCATCGTGCTAGCTTCATGCTAATCATGCTAGCATCGTGCTAGCTTCATGCTAATCATGCTAGCATCGTGCTAGCTTCATGCTAATCATGCTAGCATCGTGCTAGCTTCATGCTAATCATGCTAGCATCGTGCTAGCTTCATGCTAATCATGCTAGCATCGTGCTAGCTTCATGCTAATCATGCTAGCATCGTGCTAGCTTCATGCTAATCATGCTAGCATCGTGCTAGCTTCATGCTAATCATGCTAGCATCGTGCTAGCTTCATGCTAATCATATTAGCATCGTGCTAGCTTCATGCTAATCATGCTAGCATCGTGCTAGCTTCATGCTAATCATGCTAGCATCGTGCTAGCTTCATGCTAATCATGCTAGCTTCATGCTAATCATGCTAGCATCGTGCTAGCTTCATGCTAATCATGCTAGCATCGTGCTAGCTTCATGCTAATCATATTAGCATCGTGCTAGCTTCATGCTAATCATGCTAGCATCGTGCTAGCTTCATGCTAATCATGCTAGCATCGTGCTAGCTTCATGCTAATCATGCTAGCTTCATGCTAATCATGCTAGCATCGTGCTAGCTTCATGCTAGCTTCATGCTAATCATGCTAGCATCGTGCTAGCTTCATGCTAATCATGCTAGCATCATGTTAGCTTCATGCTAATCATGCTAGCTTTATGCTAATCATGCTAGCATCATGCTAATCATGCTAGCATCATGCTAACGTCATGCTGAATCATGCTAATCATGCTAGCATCATATTTCATCATGATAACTTTTTTAAATCATGCTAGCTTCACACTAAAACATGTCAACAGCCAGGTAAACTACTAGACTAAATTTCTTTTACATTTCTGTCAATCAACTTTTTGCATTTTCATGCACTGGTAATTCCTTGGGAATTGCATATCTAGTTATTATTATTATTATTATTATTATTCCAACCAAATTTCCGCAATTAATACGGCTCGAACCGTTTAACTTAGAAACTTCATTCAAACTTTCAAACGTGCGGACTATTCGGGAATAGTGTGCTATGACTTTTATAAGCGATCGGGGGTACGGTCTTCGCCCCAGGGGCGAAAAAGCAGCCGAAAAATCCCATAGACTTAACATTGCGACAAACTTTGACGAGTCGTACCTCAGACCTAGGATTTCACAGAAACTTGTGACTTGCCACATTTGAAGAGGCTGGCAGGCTCTGTAAGAACATACCTCACAATGGGGTGTAAGTTGTACCCCTGGGGTGTAAGAGGTCCCCAAATTTCCCCATAGACTTATAATGGGGCAGGAATCATGCCCATATAAGGAACTAAAAACATCCCGGATGGGATATCTTTGCAGCGCAGTGTCATAGAGACATGGGGGTGGGCTCATTTTACTCAGGCATCCAATCAGTCCCTTAGGATCCTTATTGAGCTATCAAGCCACGCCCCTAGCAACCATTTTGGGCACCCTAGAAACATCTCCCATAGACTGCCATTATAAAATGCCCAGATGGATATTTTTGCAGCACAGTGTCACAGAGACATGGGGGTGGGCTCATTTTACTGAGGCATCCAATCAGTCTCTCACCATCCTTATTGAGGTATTAAGCCACGCCCATAGCAACCAAATATGAGCAGCCTAGCAACATAATAAACAAAGGCTCATATCTCTGGATCCGGACATCATAGAGACATGGGGGTTGGGTCTTTGGGTCATATTAGCTTCATGCTAGCTTCATGCTAAGTCATGCTAGCTTCGTGCTAGTTTCATGCTAGCTTTATGCTAATTTCATAGTAAATCTTGCTTACTTAATGCTAAATCATGCTAGCTTCATGTTAAATTTTGTTAGCTTCATGCTAAATCATGCTAGCATCATGCTAATCATGCTAGCATCATGCTAGCTTCATGCTAATCATGCTAGCATCATGCTAGCTTCATGCTAATCATGCTAGCATCATGCTAGCTTCATGCTAATCATGCTAGCATCATGCTAGCTTCATGCTAATCATGCTAGCTTCATGCTAATCATGCTAACTTCATGCTAATCATGCTAACATCATGCTAGCTTCATGATAATCATGCTAGCCTCATGATAATCATGCTAGCTTCATGCTAGCTTCATGCTAATCATGCTAGCTTCATGCTAGCTTCAATGCTAATCATGTTAGCTTCATGCTAATCATGCTAGCATCATGCTAGCTTTATGCTAACATCATGCTAGCTTTATGCTAATCATGCTAGCATCATGTTAGCTTCATGCTAATCATGCTAGCATCATGATAGCTTCATGCTAATCATGCTAGCATCATGGTAGCTTCATGCTAATCATGCTAGCATCATGCTAGCTTCATGCTAATCATGCTAACATCATGCTAGCTTCATGCTAATCATGCTAACATCATGCTAGCTTCATGTTAACATCGTGCTAGCTTCATACTTATCATGCTATCATCGTGCTAGCTTCATGCTAATCATGCTAGCATCGTGCTAGCTTCATGCTAATCATGCTACCATCATGTTAGCTTCATGCTAATCATGCTAGCATCATGCTAATCATGCTAGCATCGTGCTAGCTTCATGTTAATTTTGCTAGCATCGTGCTAGCTTCATGCTAATCATGCTACCATCGTGCTAGCTTCATGCCAATCATGCTAGCATCGTGCTAGCTTCATGCCAATCATGCTAGCATCGTGCTAACTTCATGCTAATCATGCTAGCATCGTGCTAGCTTCATGCTAATCATGCTAGCATCATGCTAGCTTCATGCTAATAATGCTAGCATCGTGCTAACTTCATGCTAATCATGCTAGCATCGTGCTAGCTTCATGCTAATCATGCTAACATCGTGCTAGCTTCATTCTAATCATGCTAACATCGTGCTAGCTTCATGCTAATCATGTTGGCATCGTGTAAGCTTCATGTTAATCATGTAAGCATCGTGCTAGCTTCATGTTAATCATGCTAACATCGTGCTAGCTTCATGCTAATCATGCTAGCATCGTGCTAACTTCATGCTAATCATGCTAGCATCATGCTAGCTTCATGCTAATCATGCTAGCATCATGGTAGCTTCATGCTAATCATGCTAGCATCATGCTAGCTTCATGCTAATCATGCTAGCTTCATGCTAGCTTCATGCTAGTGTAGCGAATCAGCGGGAGGAGGAGAACGGCGTTATTTAAAACACCATAAACCTCCAACCGAAACACTACGGGAATTTAAGGGAATTTGGGAAATTCCCATATTTAGCTCAAATAGAATAATAAGTATAATTAACTGTAATTAATTATACAAATTATTAAGATTTTAAACTGATTTAGCAGAATAATAATAACAATTAATTAATGTATTGTCCAGCAAATACTCATAATTGTACATTTAAGAAGTTAATTCTGTGGCCTTTAGAAAATAACATTCTTACTGCTATAAAGTATTTTTAAGCGTGTAGCTTTAAGATCTTAACGGCAGATTAAGTGACATTTATTTCATGAGCATTGAACACAGAAACAATTCAATTGTGAAATGCAAAACCGGTTTATTAAACTACGTTACACTACAAAAACACACAAGACTAACTATACATACAAACAACAAACAAGAAACATATTTGAAAGGGAAAGAATGGAAAATTAAGAGAGAGAGAGAGAGTAAAAGAAGGGCAATATCACTATAGACTTAACTTCTGCACAAATCATCAGAACTCTAAGAATCACCTTAATTAAAAGGGGCAATAACTTTTACAGCGAATGAACAAGCGATACTTGCGTTTGGCTTTTGTGAGGCACGGGTGTACGTCCAGCTGTATGTGCGCGTATGCGAGGAAGAGAGTTCCTGAGTTTGTGGTCACGTGACGGAGTCCTGAGGTGTCCGTAGGAGTTGTTCCTTTTTGGGTTAATCCGTCGGTCTG
This sequence comes from Misgurnus mizolepis, assembly GCA_025389145.1. Lineage (NCBI taxonomy): Eukaryota > Metazoa > Chordata > Actinopteri > Cypriniformes > Cobitidae > Misgurnus > Misgurnus mizolepis. The sequence continues at coordinate 55,810 of JAIFKI010000100.1, read as the reverse complement.
GTTAATCTGTGGCGATTAATTTGTCCAATTTGTCCAAGTTTGTCCAAGTGTCAGGGTGCCCGTGAAACTATCCGAGAGAGGGACAGGTCTCACACCGAGCCCGGCTGGGCGCCGCGGCCCCGCTGTTGAGCAGCCGTTTGGCGTGCTGTGCGTGAGCTGTGTGCTGTGAGCATTGATGAATTGGGGTGCAGGCCTCTTAACCTGAGTTTAGACCAACCCCTTGAAGTTCAGATGACCAATCCAAAAGGGTGTTGATAGAGTAGGAAAACTTTGTCTTTGTTTTACCAGACTCATTTGCATAGACAGACAATGCTAAAGATTTTGTTAAATAATAATTTTGATTAATATTTAACAAGTTTGATATCAGTTATGGGAAGATGATGCACATCATTGATCAGGAAAGGAAAAGGGGATTATTAAGAGTGTAAACAAGGTATGGTTTGAAACACACATCAAAATGTAATCTCATGAATGTGAATTATGAGACATGCTAAGATGAACAAAGCATCCCTATAGTGTTACAAGAAAGTGGTTCATTACAGATACAAACATGCAATACAAGGATATATAATATATACAATTTAAACAAATTTATTTTGGTCTTAGCTGTGAGACAGACACATTTTTGTGTCATGGCTGCTTCGTCTCTGCTCACGGTTTGAAGTTTGCTTTGAGGTGTTAATTTGCTTAGATTGGCACAATAAAACAGCCAGAGAGAGAGTCGATAGGTCTGGAAATGTGTGTTATCAGGAGATTAGGATCTTCTGATGAAAGCGTCCGAGCAGACCTGGTGACAAAACTCATTCTAGGGTCACAGCATGAAACCGTTAACGACCCAGACTGAAGGGACCTCCAGTTGACGTCCAGCCAGATGTTACATATTCCCCCCTTCACGACCGTTAAAGTCCAGGGAGACTTTGGCGGGCGATGATCAGGCAGGTCATGAAGTCTGGATGGCAGGTGTTTCTTAATTGTCTGCAGCGTTCTGTCAAACAGGCAAAGGGTGATTTGAATGAGATTGGGCTCTGGCTCTGCCTGGGTGTGCTGCCTTCCACGGTTCCATTTGAATGTCCAACAGGAGGACAGCTGTGCACCTTGCATCCCGTTGACTCTTCATTATGGGATGAAGGTTAGACTGAGAGTAAGGATGTATCCTATTCCTGCGGAGAGGCACAGTACCGTGTCAATGTCAGTCCAAGATCAGACAACACAAAGGCTGTCTGTAGTGGGCATCCGAGCAATCTCTGGAGTACAGTGTCGAAGGCTTTGACATCAACTAGTTGGGTCCCCCCTTACGCAATCCTCATTTTCAGTTCAGGGTTTACAATGAAGTGGTGGTCCCTGAAGAAAGTTGAGATAGTGAATGTCTTTAGTGAAGCTGCACCTGCGCGGGTTTGATGCAAGATGCAGCTGTTATTTGGTGGTGAGGCAGTAAGGAGGCGGTTTGGTCTAGTTGGAACTAGTCCCCCCTTTTCTGTTATGCCTCAATGTTTAGTGTGTTGGTTGTGTTATGATGGACCCATCTGAAGATTGTTTCTTTCTGCTCCCTGTCCATCCTGGTCTGGTATGCAACAGCAGAGATTGGTCCACAATCTGATGGGGTCCTGTCCAGCGTGGCAGAACTTCCTTCGACAGTCACTGGTGAGTTGTGTGAAGTGGCTGTGCAAAGCTGTTGTACCAAACATCGTCATCCACGTCCAGTTCCTCTCATGATGACTTCCAGTCGTAGTATGCCTTCTAGCCCTCCGCCATCTTCTGTAGCTGTTCCCGGGCGGAAGCGAAGGGTTCCAGATGCTTGTGAAGTTCATTGGGATTCTGGTGAGTGGTGTTGGCTGTGATGAGATTGGAATCTCAAGGTTGGTACAACAGGTGTACTGGCAGTGTCATCTGCCGTCCCGTCAATGGTTTGAAGGGAGACATACCAGTAAATTAATTTGGGGTCGATCTGATAGCCATAACACTAAAGGGGAGTTTCCGATCACAGTCCATCTGATTTGCTGAGACACATTTCTTTGACATGCTAGCCACAGTCTGCTTGGTTCTTTCACTTGGTCCGATGAGGAGGGATGATGCTGATGTGGAGTTGGGCGTGTGCGCCTAGGGGTTTCCACACATCTTTAATAATTTCAGCGGTGAAATGGGTACCTCTATCTGAGTTGACTCTCAGTGGCAGTTCGAACCTGGCAAAGATGTGGATCATGTGTAGAGGTGCTGTGTTTTGAGCAGTGTCATTGGGTGCTGGGAGGCTCGACCCACTGTGTGAATTGGCAAATGACCATGAGTAAATGTTTGTTGCCCCTCGTCGACCTGGGTAGCAGTTTACCCAGCCTAAAAGTCTTAAAGTCTGACCAAAATTAGCACCTGTTCTTTGCAGTGGTGCTCTGTGGTTTGGGTTAGCCGATTGTAGTTAGCAGCAAACCAGGCATCCTTTGATGCATTCTGCTAAGTCCTGCTGCATCCAGGGCCAGTATGCCACCTGTTTCAGTGGTTTGTACGTGGCTCTTGCAACTTGGTGTCTGGCACATGCTGTGTCATGCGCATACATCTGTAGGACCCCCCTATGTCAATGAAGAACCACAAGCTTAGGTGTAGTGCGGTCGTCAGGGACATATAAGAGGATGTTGTGTTGTATATGCAGCAGGTGTTCCATGTCATTAAGACATTTAAGGGCTGGTGTAGCAATGAGGTCAGAGTTCATGATAGGGCAGGTGGAGGGGTCTGAGAGGTGGTTGACATAGCTTGTATGGTGGTGTCGGAGTCATGTGATGCAGCTATGTCATTGTTAAGCTATGTGGAGCCATTGTAAATGGCTGTGTGATGGGCACTGTGGTAGTGGGCATGTGTTGGCCGCAGGTCAGTGCAATCACAGTTGGGCGGGTGGGTGGGTTGTTTGTAATGTGCACAACAGTGAACTTGAACTTTTGGTCTGAGACGATGTTCTCGCGACTGGCTGCTGGGTAATCCATAACTTTGTGACTTGGCAATGTACTTCAGGTGTTTTTCTGAGTGAAAAGGTAGAAGTTCTCTCACCTGAGACCAAATTTTTACTTTTTAAAGTCTGTTAAAGGCTCAAAACTATCTAACAAGTCTTTGCCAATGAAAAGAGGATAAGTGTCCACTGGTGAGATTTACACAGGGTGTAGAAGTCTCATAGGACCGATGGTCAGGTGGATGGAAAGCACCTGTTGCAGTTAGGCTGTGAGACTGCATATTCAGCATACACCTTTGTGGTTTGAGGGTCAGATCTTGTGCTTCATCTTTGTTCTGGAGTCTTGTGAAAAGCTGGAATGACATCAGCATTAGATCAGCTCCAGTGTTGGCGAGGGTTTCCAATCTGACCTTGTGTTTCACGGTGGTTGCTAAATAGAGTCTTTTAGCTACTCCTCTCTCATTCAGGTTTCCCAGGGCCTTAGTACCAGGTTTTGTGTGGTAACTGGAAGGCAGTTAAGGCTGGTCTTCAGTGATTCTGTAGGGAAACAGATGTCTAACACAGCACTTTTCTGGTACCTGCTAAATCTGACTGGTTGATGTTTGAAATACAGTTTGTGTGCCAAAGTCTCTGATTTTTGCGGTGACTGGATCGATGGTAACGTGATGAGTGGCAGAGATTTAAGTGTTGCTTGCAGGAGGGTTTTCTGGAAAGTTCTTGCTGTATTCCAGTGCTGCTGCTAGTGATAAATAGTTCGGTTCATCCTCGCGGTCCTCCTTGTGAGGCCTCCTTTGGATTTGACTTCTTCACTATTTTCAAAATCTCTGCTGACTCAGATGTGTATGTGTCGCTTTGCTTTTGTGACAGTTCAGACTTAGCTTTGTTCACTGTGTGTCGAACCTGGTCCATCTGTTGACTGTTTGGACTTCTCATTCTGACAGGTGCAGGATGGTTTCCATGGACGCTGTCCTCTGGCTGTCTGATAATTGGCTGTGAAGTCCTTCGATCTTCTTGGCTCTCTGCTGAAATGTCCTTCACTGTGGCGCTGTTGTTCGCCCTCCAGTGGCCGTTTGGGGTAATTTTCAGAGAAAGAAAGGATGACAGTCTTTTCAGAGGTGGCTTTTGTTTACCGTAGGCTTTATGGACGAAGTCCTGCAGCTGTCTGGTTGTCGTCAGGTGAGAGTAGGCCATAAATCCTAAGTGTTGCATTACGGTAAAATAAAGCTTTGCAGGGGGAGGATCTTGATGTTTCCTCCATTCTTGGCTCGTTTTGTGAGCTGGAGTAGACTGAAAGTCAGTTGTAGTAGTAGGCCTGTGGAGTTTCATTTCTGCTTTGTTTTAAGTCCATTGCAGCGATTAGTCCTCATCGTGATTCTGGATCTGAAAACTCTTCTATCAAGGCCATTTGCAGCTGCTTATAATCCAACTTGACACTTTCTGACTGCCGGTCCAGGAAGCTCCTCACCTAACGGCTGGAAGTAATCCATAGCAGATACAGCTGGTCTCTCGTGGTTACATTCGGCAGCGTGTGCGCATAAAAGTCAATGTTCTGCAGGTAAGCGTAGATGTCATGGACACCTGCAGTGTTTGGACTAAATGTTGGACTGTTTCTAGCCAGCTTGTCAAGGTCTTTGGGCCATGCCGTGTGTCTGTAGACATTGTTGGGAAAGGTGTTGGCCCCACCCCCTTTGTGTTCTTGTGAGAGGGTTGTGGATGCTGGCTGGCAAAGTTCTTAACAGTGGGCTCTCACCCCCCTCTTTTTCAGCAGGAAACTTTGGTGGGGGAGTGCAGAGACACTGATTGGATGAGAGGAGAATGATGCTTGCTCTCTCAATGGTTCAGCTTGCATTCTGAAACCATATAACAGTTCTTTTTGGACGGAATCACGTTCGTCCTTAGGTTGGTGATGTTGCTGAACAAGAACTTGAATTTCAGCTTGAGCAGCTTGCAGGTGGTTTTCGTAGGCCTTGGACTTGTCATCACGTTCTTTCTGTTCTGCCTTGGCTCTTACCAGAAGACTTTTGGCCTGCAGGAGCTTTCCCAGCTCCTCTTTGGCGGTCTTTTCCTGCTGCTCTCTGTGCTCGGTGTCTGTGTGGAGTTGTGAGATGGCCTTGTGAAGTTGTCTCGCCTCATTCTTTTATCCTCTTGTGTTCCTCCTCGATCAGCTGCTGCTGATCCTTGTATTCCTGTGTCAGCCGATCTAGACGAGTCTGCGCATCCTCCTGATTCCTCCAGGCTTCCTTTGCTTGGAGCTTTAGCGTTGCTGCATCCTGTTCCAGGTGGGTGACGTTCCTTTCGTCCCGCTTTAGCTGGATGATGAGGTTGTGAGCGATGGCACCTGTGATCCTTGCCATCTCCTTGTGGCTGTAGCTCTGTGTTGAATCACGGGCTATGATCTCGTCCAGGTTGCCATCCCGTTGCTCTCGGTCTCGGCGCTGCAGATCGTTGGCGACATTGGGCAGGAGGTCAGATGTCGGATCGTTGAGCCATGCCTCCAGCTGGTCACAGTGGTTGGCAGGGCTGGGTGATCTGGACACGTTGGCGCACTGGTGGGTGACAAAACACAAAGAGCCAATACAAGTCCGCAGAATTTTAACGAGCTAAAATGAATAAAAAAAAAATATGGGCTATGTGGGTCTAACTGACGTGATCAGCTAGTGGCACAAATAAAACTATTATCGGGGCCTTGCTTCGGCGGCACAGATAATAAGTGTGGGTAAAAAGGGAAAAAAATTTAGTGAATGGACGATGTGTTTTAACCTATTGGTCGCTTCAGACATTTGGTTAATCGTTCGCATTACTAATACTTTTTCTCATGGTTTGTGCAGATATGGTTTTTCAGCCCAAAATAAAATAAGATCAAAATAATTAAAGTTAATTAATTATAATGATAATATAAAATTAAATAAAAAGCAAATAAAAGGTGAGAAAGATAAATTACTGAAAATAAAACAAATAAAATAAAATGGATAAAAAAAATAAAAGAGATTAAAAATAAATAAATAAATAAACTGAAAATAAAATAAGACAGCCAAACAGACAAAGTCAAAAGGCTGAGAAATGAAAAGGATAAGAGATGAAAATAGTTATGAGAAGGAAGTCCCTGTTTTAGCTTAGCAGGTTCTCTACCCTAGATTTAATGACAGGGCCTTACAGGGAGAGGGCACTATGAAGTCATGCGAGCTAGGGGAGTGGCTTAGCTAGAGTGGCTGGGCTAGGCCCAACTTGCGAGGGACAAGGGGCTTATCCTATTGCACCAGTTAAAACATAAATGAATTCACTGAGAATGGGACTTATGGGGCTGAATTCTATTCACAGTAAAGAATTGATTCAATTAAAATTTAAAATAAATCAAACTGCGTTAAATTTAAATTTAAACTTAATTAAAATACAATCTCTACAATAGAAAAGAGAACAGGAAAGTAAGGAGCGAGAGAGAACAGCAAAAAATGAAATAAAATAAAATAAATCAAAATAAAATAAAAATTAAATAAAGAAATAATAAATTAATAAAGCCACAGCAATATTAATTATTATTTATAAATTTAAGACCATAACATTCAATACGTAGGAGATAAAACTACAAAGTAGTAGAATAACCCAGTTATTGAAGTAAGGTCAAAAATCCAAGTTTGACTCCTGTCATACACTTCCCAAAAGAGTTTATGAGAGGGCCAAACGAACTTTCCCCACCAGATGGCGATATTTCGCCCAACAAACAAAGAAAGCGGAAGTCAGGCGTAAAGTAAAGGAGAAGGAGAAGTGTTAGACACTCAAGACTGACATCTAGTGTTAGAACTAGGTAGTACGCTTTAAACTGACAAAGATTCGCTTCCATACAATAATTACATCGGCGACCGCTGCGTTGCTAAGACGACGGATGTAATTTGAGCTGTGTTCGTCCGGTGCCAGTTTTGGCTTACGTTACCGGGACACACAATAAATAAAAGTCTAACGGGCTTTCTTCTCCGTTGACATAAGTTACTTGATCAAGGTTTATCTCCTTTAAAATTGAAAAGTCTTACCCTCGGGGCTTACAATTTTAAAAATCCACGTACGTGAATAAAAATGGAAACATACAAATAGACAGCTTCTCTAATTGTAATAATTTCCTGAAGATTTAACAAAAAAGGCCTTATCAGATGGGAGTACTCACTCGACCACCGCTTCGCTCTAAATAAAGGAATTATACTCTTTATTAGGCGGAATCAGACGGTAATGCGGTTACCTTAAAGACTGCAGTTAACTATACATAACAGGGGCGCGAGTCTGTTATGTCCTGAAAATGACACAGGAAATTACATTTTCATTCATACCAATATAAGAACGAACACAGTTATAGCTGATAGTTCTTTTCATTCACACAATGCAAAACACATTTGACCTGTTAACTGTTTTTGCTCAGAAATAATGTTTAAATCTGCCCGCGCATTCTCCACCATTAATATGTAGCGAATCAGCGGGAGGAGGAGAACGGCGTTATTTAAAACACCATAAACCTCCAACCGAAACACTACGGGAATTTAAGGGAATTTGGGAAATTCCCATATTTAGCTCAAATAGAATAATAAGTATAATTAACTGTAATTAATTATACAAATTATTAAGATTTTAAACTGATTTAGCAGAATAATAATAACAATTAATTAATGTATTGTCCAGCAAATACTCATAATTGTACATTTAAGAAGTTAATTCTGTGGCCTTTAGAAAATAACATTCTTACTGCTATAAAGTATTTTTAAGCGTGTAGCTTTAAGATTTTAACGGCAGATTAAGTGACATTTATTTCATGAGCATTGAACACAGAAACAATTCAATTGTGAAATGCAAAACCGGTTTATTAAACTACGTTACACTACAAAAACACACAAGACTAACTATACATACAAACAACAAACAAGAAACATATATGAAAGGGAAAGAATGGAAAATTAAGAGAGAGAGAGAGAGTAAAAGAAGGGCAATATCACTATAGACTTAACTTCTGCACAAATCATCAGAACTCTAAGAATCACCTTAATTAAAAGGGGCAATAACTTTTACAGCGAATGAACAAGCGATACTTGCGTTTGGCTTTTGTGAGGCACGGGTGTACGTCCAGCTGTATGTGCGCGTATGCGAGGAAGAGAGTTCCTGAGTTTGTGGTCACGTGACGGAGTCCTGAGGTGTCCGTAGGAGTTGTTCCTTTTTGGGTTAATCCGTCGGTCTGGTTAATCTGTGGCGATTAATTTGTCCAATTTGCCCAAGTTTGTCCAAGTGTCAGGGTGCCCGTGAAACTATCCGAGAGAGGGACAGGTCTCACACCGAGCCCGGCTGGGCGCCGCGGCCCCGCTGTTGAGCAGCCGTTTGGCGTGCTGTGCGTGAGCTGTGTGCTGTGAGCATTGATGAATTGGGGTGCAGGCCTCTTAACCTGAGTTTAGACCAACCCCTTGAAGTTCAGATGACCAATCCAAAAGGGTGTTGATAGAGTAGGAAAACTTTGTCTTTGTTTTACCAGACTCATTTGCATAGACAGACAATGCTAAAGATTTTGTTAAATAATAATTTTGATTAATATTTAACAAGTTTGATATCAGTTATGGGAAGATGATGCACATCATTGATCAGGAAAGGAAAAGGGGATTATTAAGAGTGTAAACAAGGTATGGTTTGAAACACACATCAAAATGTAATCTCATGAATGTGAATTATGAGACATGCTAAGATGAACAAAGCATCCCTATAGTGTTACAAGAAAGTGGTTCATTACAGATACAAACATGCAATACAAGGATATATAATATATACAATTTAAACAAATTTATTTTGGTCTTAGCTGTGAGACAGACACATTTTTGTGTCATGGCTGCTTCGTCTCTGCTCACGGTTTGAAGTTTGCTTTGAGGTGTTAATTTGCTTAGATTGGCACAATAAAACAGCCAGAGAGAGAGTCGATAGGTCTGGAAATGTGTGTTATCAGGAGATTAGGATCTTCTGATGAAAGCGTCCGAGCAGACCTGGTGACAAAACTCATTCTAGGGTCACAGCACGACCCAGACTGAAGGGACCTCCAGTTGACGTCCAGCCAGATGTTACACTAGCTTCATGCTAGCATCATGTTAACGTCATGCTGAATCATGATAACTTTTTTAAATCATGCTAGCTTCACACTAAAACATGTCAACAGCCAGGTAAACTACTAGACTAAATTTCATTTACATTTCTGTCACTTCACACTAAAACATGTCAACAGCCAGGTAAACTACTAGACTAAATTTCATTTACATTTCTGTCAATCAACTTTTTGCATTTTCATGCACTGGTAATTCCTTGGGAATTGCATATCTAGTTTTAATTGCTTTCACTCTGTAAGGTTTATGGAACATAACGTTTGAAAAAACGGTTAGATTAACGCAAGACACATTTTTGCTCTCTCAATTCTAAAACCATTTTAAAATCTAAAATGTAACATTTCACAAATACAAGCATCTGAAACAACACACTCTGTGTTTCCCATTAATTTTTGATACTGTGTTCCTTATTTATTTTGAATGTAAAAATGTATTTGACTGTGAATATGCGAACATGAACTCAGTTCAACCGTAAATCAGGTATCAGGTATGTAAATAATAATATCTTAATTTCAGTTGTATTAAAATGCAGTATTTGGCAGTTCAGATCTTAAGTGCCAATATTAGTCTGGACACAAATATGATACTATGAAGACACAAATTTTCAGATGATAATTAGCATCATCCAGTGCCATAGTCTCACAAAATTAAATGGGAAACACTGACAATGCATGATAAAATAGACTGAAACATTAGATCTTACTTACCCTATTAAAGTACGTAATTTACCTTGTGCTTATTATAGCTTACTATGCTTTGGCATAGTCCTTTCTTTGCTTCTTCAGTCTTCAGACATCTCCTTGCTCCCTCCTTCATGTCATACACATTTTGTCCTGTCCTATGGCTATGAAATGAACAAATTAATAATAGGATCACTTTCATACACATGTACTAATAATTCACAACTAAACCTTACAGAATAAAATTACTACAAATTCAGTCATTAACCAATATTACATAATTTTGTGATTACCATATTTTACTTTAATTGTAGTAAAAGCATGGTTAATTTTCAGGTTTGTAGCACACTTGTACAGTGATTGATTCAAAATGTTTAAATACCTACCCTTAACTGCCATATTGCAGAATTATATTTAGCCGTTGACAGGACTGATAATCTTCAAGGTCCAACTACAAAGTGACAAAAGCGCACATATTAATAACACAATAAAAGTGGACTGCATAGAAGACAATCAGCACAGATTGTTACAAATTGTACAGATTAAACAAATTCAGTTAACTTCTATAACCTAAAATCTTAAAACTAAACATACTATAAAAGTCTTTTGTACTATCTCCTTTTACATTGCTGCCCTTATGATAGTGTTGTTATCATTGACTTCTGCTGTTATACTCACTGTCCTCTCTGGAGCTGCCTTACTAATCCTCACTGCATCTTGTCTGCCGCTGCTGCAGTTATTGTCCAGTGTCCTCCCTGAATTTGCCACACTGCTCCATACTTTGTCCTGCTGGTTCCAGTTGCTGCACTACTGTCCTGTTAGCTGAGTGAAACACACAACCATACGAGTCAACCCATTGCCTAAGGCTGTCAGAGCCCTATTGCCACCGTTAATACTTACTCATTGCCCACCGTTCCGTCTGTCGAAACACCACAACCATAACCGCCTACCCATTGGCTAAGGCTGTCGAAGCCTCACTGGCACCGTTAATGCATGCTCAGTGCCCCTGGGGTCAGCTTGTACGGTTGTGTGTGTCACTGAGCCTGGGGTCGGTATGGCAAAACAACACAACCATAACTTCAGTCTTCTCCTTGCACCGGTCCTTGGTGTCATACACGTTTTGTCCTGTCCTATGGCTATGAAATGAACAAATTAATAATAGGATCACTTTTATACACATGTACTAATAATTCACAACTAAACCTTACAGAATAAAATTACTACAAATTCAGTCATGAACCATTATTACATAATTTTGTGTTAACCATGTTTTACTACAGTTACAATGTTTTTTTTTTTATTGTAGTAAAAGCATGGTTAATTTTCAGGTTTGTAGCACACTTGTACAGTGATTGAATCAAAATGTTTAAATACCTACCTTTAATTGCCATATTGCAGAATTATATTTAGCCGTTGACAGGATTGATAATCTCCAATCTCCAACTACAAAGTGACAAAAGCACACATATTAATAACAGAATAAAAGTGGACTGCATAGAAGACATTCAGCACAGATTATTACAAATTGTACAGATTAAACAAATTCAGTTAACTTCTATAACCTAAAATCTTAAAAATAAATATACTACAACAGTCTTTGTACATCTCCTTTTACATTGCTGCCTTCATGGTTAGTGTTGTTATTTACTGACTTCTGCTGTTACACTCACTGTTCTGTGTCCTCTGTGGCACTGCCTCACTAATCCTCACTGCATCCTGTCTGCCGCTGCTGCCATTATTGCCCAGTGTCCTCTCTGAAGTTGCCACACTGCTCCTTACTTTGTCCTGCTGGTTCCAGTTGCTGCACTACTGTCCTGTTAGCTCAGTGACACACACAACCATACGTGCACAACCATACGAGTCAACCCATTGCCTAAGGCTGTCAAAGCCCTATTGCCACCGTTAATACTTACTCATTGCCCACCGTTCCGTCTGTCGAAACACCACAACCATAACCGCCTACCCGTTGGCTAAGGCTGTCGAAGCCCCACTGGCACCGTTAATGCATGCTCAGTGCCCCCGGGTCGGTATGGCAAGACACCAAACATAACCATATGTGCCAAACTGTTGGCTAAGGCCGTCCTAGACCCGAAGCATGCTTCTTGCTTTCCGCAGCTATCATAGCACCAGAAATCCAACCAGCGCTGCGTCTCCAGCTCCTCCGATTACACGTCCAGCACTACACAGCCTAAAGAAAGTTGATGCATGCTAACCGACATTTGCTGGCAACTTCTCCATCCATAATAGCACCAGAAACCCAACCAGCACTGCGTCTCCAGCTCCTCCGATTGCACGTCCAGCACCACATAGCTTGAAGAAAGTTAATGCGTAGTCGGTGCCCACGATTCCATATGGCATAAAACACGACAATATTGGCCAACCACAGAATGTCATTTTCGCAATATACAGTACACAGGATTGTGGTAACTGTAATAGCTCTGTAACACACCTGACTGAAGACACAAGTCCGGATGTGAGATGTATATGTGATCCAGTAGTGTGTGCTTCTCAGTTGTAGCTGATGTGATTAGCTGTGTATATCCCTTGGATTGAAACATCTCCAGTATAGCCTTTCTTCCAGCAGATAAGAGGTCCTCATTAAAGTCTCCACAGATGATTACAGGATGTTTATCCATCATGTCCAGATAATTAAGTAGGCCCTTTAAATTTGGCAAGAATTTTTCGAGACTGTAGTGTGGAGGCCTGTACACTGCAGCAATTGTTGCACACATTGGGGTGTCGATTTTGATGACAACAAACTCCAGGTCTGTGACACTTTGGATGTACTGTCTGGACTGAGCTTGAATATCTTCTTTGCAAAATATTGCAACTCCACCACCATCTTTCTTTGCCATTTCTGCATGGGTTGAGTAGGAGGCATGTCTATTCCGTGCAAACATCTTGTATCCTTCCAACTGGAGATGTGGTGGAATACATGAGCCAGACAAGTGACTTTCCGTTATGCAGAGTATATCAGATAGTTGGAGCTCATGATGGCATCTGATATCCTCGATATGGGATGATAGTCCTTCCGTGTTGTGATGAATTATTTTAAGCGTTTCGTCCTGGTTGATTTCCCCTATGTGCTGCAAAAGCGGCATGATTCCTTCGAATGTCGCTTTTCTCATATTTTCCAACGATGCTGTGATTTCAGGATCAGCATAAATCTTCTTTTCAATGAAGTCTGTAATGTGTAATCCAGAAAGCGACGTCGTTCGGCTGAGGGCAACGTAGGCCATTCCCGGTTCAAAAATCTTTTTCAGCGACACTACGGCAGACTGCATTGTCATACCTTGAACTTTGTGAGCTGTGCAGGCATAAGCGAGCTTGATGGGAAATTGACGACGAACTGTTCCTTTTCTCAGACTTTCTTCAGATCTCTCAATATATACAGAGTTGTCGTCTTCACCTTCCACTCTTCTGCGGTGTTTCAGACCTGCATTTGGATTGTCGAGCTGAAGTCCTAGCATGTGTACAGTGGAGATTCCATCTCTTGTTTTAGTGACAATGTTAACAATCTGACCAAAACATCCATTTACAATTCCATCTTCAACATCCAGATTCCTTGTCACCATTATACGAGCTCCCACTGCAACTTGTATAGAATCCAGCAAGTCATCCTTCTTTCCAGTGACAGGTTTCTTTTGTCTTTTCATCACTCCTGTTCTTGGGTCTTTCCTGTAGTCTTCGGCATCAATGGTTATGATGTCAGTGTGAATAGCCTGTATTGTTTTAGTATTGTGCATGTGAACTTCCTTGTTGGTTGCAAATATGTGCAGAGCATCATGCGGGCAGTCTTCTGGGTTCTTTACAGCTTGGAGTAACAGAACTCGGTCTTCTTCTCTAAGAGCATCAGTCTTCTGCCTCACTCGCAGTCGGTTTAGAAGCTCAGCAAAAGCAAGGTCCTCCTTCTGACGCATGATCTCTGTAAGAGTAAGTATTTGAAAACTGTCCTTCCAGAAGTCCAAAACATCATCTTCATACACACAGAGCGGTTTGGCTTTACCGAGAGGTGGTAGTTGGTAAAAGTCTCCTACAGCGAGAACAGAGATTCCTCCAAATGCTTTCTTGCTGCCTCTGATCTGTTGAAGTCTCCAGTTTACATAGGCAAAAAGATCCTTCGAAATCATGGACACTTCATCAATGATGAGAATTTCCACACTGCATAATTCTGCTCGTAGTTCATCTAGAGCATTTCCAAGTCCTTGATAAGGTGGCTTTAAGTTCCTTGGTAGTTTTAAAATGGAATGCAGTGTTTTACCAGAAATATTGAATGCTGCTGTTCCTGTAAACGCACTCAAAATTACTGAAGGCAAAGAGAGATCCCCTTCTTGCTGAAGTCCAGGCAGTTGTCGTAGAATTTTGGTTGCTTCCGCGTATATGCACTTAATGACATGAGATTTTCCACAACCAGCACCACCTGATACAAAGTAAAAAAACTGTTCCGGATTATGACCCCACACGCGCTTCTGACACCACTGACGGACAGTGTAGAAAATGGCAGCCTGTGTCTTATTTAGACTTTGAAACATCTTCTTGACAAATTCAACACTCATCTGCGGTGCCTCTATCTGAGGAACGACTCCATCTCCATCTTCAAGAAGAATCTGGTATTCTGGCACATCATCTTGCTCATCATCTTCATCATGATTGACATCTTCTCGTTCTGCAATGCACTCCAAATTATCCACTTCAGCTTCAGGGGCAAAAGATGTCCAAGCATTCTCAGATGGGCCTTGCTGCTGCAACTGTTCAATTGCTTTGTCCACTTCTTCACTGTGTTTTTCGAATTTCTCCTGGTGTGCTTTCACTATAGCGCATACAGGCATTCGGAGACCAGGGTGTGAAGGAAGTTCTACAAATGCACTTTTGTAAAACTGCTCATAAGTCGGAAATGTTGGAGGTTTTAGCTGTGCATTTAAACGATGTGGCACATAAAGTTTCACTAATCTTCCGTAAAACTTTTCTGGTTGTTTTTCCTCTGAAAAACGTGCGTATCGAATAACGGCAGCCTTACCAACAGTTCTTTGCTGAATAAATCCCATATTGTTGAGCAGTCGTTGCACATTCTTTCCTTTAGTTTGCCGACCGTACACAATGCGATAATTTGAAGCAAAGTCTGCCAGACACATCTTTTCAAACTCCGGTGTTTGAGGCCTTGCTCTGTATTTATCTATTATTCCTGACATCCAGACATTCTCTGAATCCGGATTTTTGTTCAGTAGGACACTAAGGGGCAGACTTATCTTCAGAGCATCATCGTCAGTTGGTACGAATACAACACTTCGCGAACACTTCTTCATTGGTAGGCTGCATGTTCGTGCTACAGACTCCTGTGCGCTCACTTGTCTGAGTTTGGAGTAGGATTGCATAATGTGCTTCATTTCATCTTCTTCGTTCACATTTGTTTCACGCACTGCTTTGATTACGTTCTTCAGCATCTCGTTCATTTCATGCTCTGGTTTAGAAATGTAGGACAACATATACATGATGCAGCTGTAAGGGTCAAGAATGTACTGAATGTCCATGTTAGCATTCCATGCCCTCAACAAATCCGGATTGTATCCATTAACCCAAACCTCCTTTGGATCACGCTTTATTAAAATCACACTAGATGTGGACAACTCCCTGGTGTACTTCATGTAATCCTCCATGGACAAATTACATTTTGTCAGTAGCTCAGACAAGTTTTCAAATGTGACTTGGGGATCATTCAGCAAATCCCACAATGGTTTGAGTTTCATCCTAGCATCACTCATTGCTTTTTGAACAGCATCTGATCGTGACTTTCTTCTGTCTTGGTGGTTATCCTCTTCATTTTCCTCTTCTTCAGGTCGTTGTGGTCGCGGACGAGTTATTGTGGTGTCAGACATTGGTAGTTTAGGAAACCCAAACCTACACAACACATTCCCTTTCTTGCATGACTTGGAGTGCTTCCTGCTGTGAAGTTGAACCTCTGTGACAATCTGATGAAGCTCAGGATCAGCCGTGGAATCAGGTAGCCTGCATGTTATGTAGCGGTCAATAAAACCACAAACAACTTCATCAGAATCGCTTTCAAACTCAGGTGCATCCTTTACCCATGCAAGCAGATGTATATGTGGGCTACCTCTTGCTTGAAACTCAACTCTGTAAAAGAAATCCTCGACCTTACCAATGGGTTGGGCAGGTGACAAAAGCAGGTGAGTCATTAGCGCATCCACGCGTTTCTCAAACATTCGCATGACAGTAACAGGGTTACTTCGAAGGATTTCACATTTTGTCATCCAGTCAAGCTCTGAAAAATCAACGTCTTCACCTTGCTGAGCCTTGATTGCCCTAATTACTTCAGGCCATCGCATTTCGGCCGCACTGAATGTGCAAAAAAAAGTAGGGGTTCCCAACTGCCGGATCATGGCTTGTAAGTCTCTTAGCGTTTTCTCCCAGTAAGATGGCGAACCTCTCAGGGGTTGCATGAATCGCGTGGCATCTTTGTTGTGTACCAGTCTTTCAACTTCTTGGTTATCTTGAAGCAACCTGTTGGAAATTCTTCTGCCATCTTTTGTGATAGGTTTGCCTTTCCGCAACTGGACAGTCATGCTGTTTCTGTCCATATGTGTTTCTGTTGCAAACTGTGCAAAGAAAAGGTAACTTTGGTCTCTAGCAAAACGTGTATCCGCAGAGAGCAATCTAGCATTGAAATACATACTTGGAGACAATGCTAATTCCCTTGCCTCATCAATTGTGTTTTCTCCAGTAGGGAACTGAACGGGAAACGCCATGGATTCCAGCTTTGGGATTTTGAAAAATCCAACAGGTTTTTTTCCTTGAGCAGGTGCAATGCTGAAAATTCCCTCGCCATATAAGATCTCCTGGCCGATGTCTGGTGGCTGCATACATGTGTCCAGGGTGAGGCCAGGTCTAAGTTCATCCTGTTCCTCTTCACTCACATGTTGCTCATTCTCCTCATCAACACTGACGTCTTGTTGCTGTTCTGTGTCAATTTCCTCATCAAGGTGACTTTCAAGTATTGAATTTTCACTTATGGAGATTTCCTTGTATTCGGAATGTGTCTGTTTTAGCTTTAATAAAGCTGCTAGGACGTTGTGCATATTCACGGTGTGAAAGTGCTGGTATCCTTTAAACTTGATGTGTCTTTTAAGCTTCACCTGTAGGAGTTGCGACTCACTACTATGTCTTGGCAGACAGTTAACCGTCTTTTCCACCTCAGACGGCACACACACAACCACCCCATGCACTGCTCTTTGTTGTCCTTTAGGCAGTGCAACAATTTTTGCAAACGGTACAATTTTGGCAATGAGTTGACGTTCAAGCACATTTAATTCCATTAATTCTGCAGGGATCTGTGCCAATTCAAGTTTGTTTGCCACAGCAATTGAAGACATGCTTCCTCTCTTCAGATGGCTGTCACAAGTATGGCAAATCCATTCCTTTCTTCTTTGTTCTGGAACCACACAAGAATCTCTGCAGCTACTGTCACAAATGTGAACATATTGCCCGGTTAAGCAAGAAGCCACAATATGTGGATTTTTAATGTAACTTCTCCTGTTACAGACCCTGACTTGATTTGGAAACATAGCTCTGTGACAGACTGTGCAGACATGTGTGGGGCCTTGCTGAATGTTACATCTGAATGCATCTATGGCACTTTGCATTACTTTGCTGATTAAAGGCTGAGGTGTTTCCTGTCTGGAACTGATGTAAAGTTTATATTTCCTTTTGATTCGGACACATTGCACATTGCAATTTATGATAAACATGGTATGCAACATCACTGACACATTTCTGTCTTTTGTTCAAGGTACATCTTAATATGTGACACGCTCTAAACTGTGGGTCATCTGCATATCTCTTGACCATGTACTCTTTCATCTTCTTCTGAAATACAGCATCCTTGTTGTACCTCCTCACCATGTACACTTTCATCTTCTTCTGAAATTCAATATCCTTGTTGTACCTCCTCACCATGTACTCTTTCATCTTCTTCTGAAATGCAATATCCTTGCTGTACCTTCTCACCATGTACTCTTTCATCTTATTCTGAAATACAGAATCCGTGTTGTACCTCCTCATCATGTATTCTTTCATCTCACTCTGAAAGACGTTATCCGTGTTGTACCTCCTCACTATGTACTCTTTCATCTTCCTCTTAAAGACAGTATCCATGTTGTACCTCCTCACTATGTACTCTTTTTTCTTGGACTGGAATAGAACATTGGTTTGGTACCCCCTGAGCATGTATTCTTTCTTCTTTGTTTGAGCGACAGCACATGTGTTATACCTTCGGGTCATGTAGTGTTGGATTTTCTTCCTGAACTGAGGATCTTGGTTATATCGTTCATTTATAGCCTCCTTTTTCTTCATTTGATATTTTAAACATGTGGCATATCGCTCCTTTTCATATTTTCTTTTTTTTGCTTTTCTGAATTCTTGAGATGCAGTTTTGTCCGTAGGTTCTAATTGTTGTTTTTCATGTGCAGTTATTTTCCGCATTTCTTTTCTTCTCCGCTGCTTATTTGTTTTAATCACATGTTGGTTTTCTGCTCCTTTAAAAACATGGATTGGTGGAACGTTGGCTTTTGAAATGTTGCTGGGATTTGGAAGAGCCAAGTTGATTTGTGAGACTTGTATACATGTCGATGGTACTGTCTGTTCGGCAGAAAGTTGCTCTGTTTCAAATGACACAGGCATAAATTCATAGCTGGCATTATCAGGATGATCCTGGAAGACCCTGAGAATTCTGTCTATCATGTCACTTAGGTGAGTAAAAGTTAACATAACAGCAGTTCCATCGCCAGTAGGATGGCGCAAACCTTCGGCAGTCCTTGAGTGTGAATCAAAAAATCCGTATCTTCCAGATCTGTCTCTGAACAGAGCAATACACTCCAAAGAAACAATGAGCAATGCGTGGCTAACATCAGTTGAAAGGCACTGTAGTCTTTCAGTAAGAGGAGTAAACCATGCTTCTGTGTCAGGGTTCCCTCTGGCTCTGAGGTATCCCATCTTGATTTCAGACTTCTGCACATGGTATGTTTGGGTAAATGTTGAAACGGTCAGTGGTACATCCTCCATAGCCATATGGTCCTGAATAAATCTTTGTTCATGCATAAGCTGCATTTTAACACCAACATACAAAGCATCCCCCTCCTCTAAAACTCTATCAAGATCCTGCATCCTGAACTGAACCCCTTCACTGTGGTTGGCCAAGAATATTAGATCTACACATGTGCACTGATGATTTCTTGAGAATATGTCATACCTTTCATCACTTTGGCAATGGGATGCCTGCACAGACAAAACTCTGGGTGCACCATCATGTAGTCTGTCAGATACCTGAGCTACAGCAGCAGTGATTCTTGCCTGTTCATCCTGCAAGTAATAATGAATGGGATTAGTATCCTGTGTGTGCATTAGTATCCTTGTGAAGCTGATAGATTCCACTAACTCAATATGCAACTGTGTTAGTAAGAATACATGTTACCTGTGTATCATTTGAACTGCGCTGACTTAAGTATATACAGTGTTTCCGCTATATACATTCAACCGTGGCGCCCCGCCACGCCTAAAACATCCCCGCCACGCCTGCGTTTGTGGATAGAAGGGATACAGCAAACGAAATCTCGCCGGATGAGCACTGTTTAATCCTAATCCTTCACCCAAACCCAACTCTAAACACAACATTTCACAGGATTGTAGGATGTATGTGTATCTCATGTAGCCAGAGCCGCTGTTTTCATCCTAAAAATCCTACCTCCAAATCTAATCCTAAACTTTTTGGCATTTTCTGTATCCCTTCTAGACAAAACTCGCGGCGGAAGCTCGCAAAAGAAATGTCCGCCCAGCAAGAAAGAAAAAAAATCCTTTCTGGATTCGCGTTGTTCACTCATTTATAAATAAATCTCCTAAAATATCATAATTTCCCCCATGGGTTTAGTTTCATGCACAAATTGTGAGTTTACATAAATAAAAATACACAATTTACAGATTCAAATGTTGTTTTACTTTTATCTATATGACAATAAATTAAGGGTAATTTAAGTTGCAAGGTCATCACGCGTATGCTGTTCACAGGCGCATATACACGGACGCAGCGCGGGGCTGCGAGAAATGACATGATTAAACTTTCGATTTAACATATTACGAGTTTTTTGGACATTCATTTGTAATCACTGTACTCATATTATCAACTTATCTGGCCATTAGTTATTCAGAATATAGGCTATAAGCGCAGCGCGCTGCTGACTGCTCAGCTGTCAGTCAATCTGTGCTTTAGATCGACACTCACAAAGTTTCCCATTAAATGACAAGATGTTTGTCCAAAAACAAAAGGCTAAATACTGAATACAACTCATATAGGACTGCAAGACATTAGTCGAATCTGTTTGGAAGGAAACTTATTCCCGTGGAAGAGAAGAACGTTGGTAATAAAAACTGGAGGCACACATTGAGACTGTTTCATCTGTTTTCAGACGAAACAACAGGGTCGGGGTACCCGCGGGTGAAACTTCTAATATTTGATGTAACGGGTGTAATAATATTAACGTGTTATATGCGTTGTAGATCCAGGTCGGGATCTAACTGCGGGTCTAACATCCAAGAACAGAATTCGACTCGATTCTGACAGGTAACAGTTTTTAAATGTCCCCGTGCTTATTTGTGTTTAAGACCTGTCTGCGAAGAGCATAAAGGTTATTATAACTGCGCGATTTGCGGTGTGACCGGGTCGGGCTCTTTATGTAAAACAGCCCGGGTGTGGAATAAATTGCTGCTGATGTCGGGTGTTCTGTCAATCACAGCGGTGCGGATAATCAAACAAGACTGTGCTGTGCGTGACTTTGCAACAGCTCTGTAAAGCTAAACCCGAGCACGAACTTGCACACTACATTAAAACTACAATGAAAGATCCGTATGAAGCTATAAAACTTACGTATTTTTTAAGAAAATACAGTTTAGATCAAACATAGAAAAGCAATATGCTATAAATATAAGGAAAAGTAAATGACATCATGAAAATGATAAAAAACACATATAGTTTACTGTAGCATATTTTCTACATTAAAAAAAAATAATGTACATTTATAATCATCATGGGCGCCCCCTGCCGCCACAGCTGGAAAAAATCCTAGAGGATACACTGCTATATATATATACACACACACACACACACACACACACACACACACACACACACACACACACACACACACACACACACACACACACACACACACACACACACACATATGGGGAACATTTTAATTTTCAAAGGGGGTGTACTCATTTATGCTGTGCACTGTACACACACACACACACACACACACACATATTAAGCACTGTAAACTAACATCAATAGCCTCTTCCAAATATTAATTTTGGTCGATTACCATGAGTTTACCAGTAAATACTAAAATGTGCTGTTCACACACGCAGTGACATTCCGTCTTTTTACCAGTAAGATAGCATTCACACATCAGTATCAAAATACCGGTAAACTTAATGGGAAAGCTGAAGTTACCTCTAAAATGCAGTGTTATATTTGTAAAAAATGTGGGCAATGACTTCATATCCATAGTATTTTGTTGTTTTCTCTTTTGTGGCAGGCTGCTTGTGGTGACTTCAAACAAAACTGAACTGGGGAAAGTCGAAACCAGTGTCTTGAATAGTAGTAATGTTTACACTTATTACACGGCTCTCTGGAATGCTTGATTCTGATTGGTCAGTTGAGACATTTGCAGGTTCGTTCTTTTCAAATAATAACCGCTCCAAATTAATAACGCATAGCCGGACTACTTGCACGAGTAAAATCGCTCCGCGCCAATAAAGATCAATAAGATCTTTATCTGTTTGGCGCCATCTTGTGACAAACACTCGACAACCACGACAAGACACAGAGAGCTTACTGAGACTGAACTTGACAAAATAGAGCATGACAGCTACGAAGCCAACACACAAAAAAATACAGAATGGGGATTAAAACTTCTCAAAGACTGGTTAAAGAGAAAAAAATGGAGACAGACAAGTATGAAGCAGAGGATCTTAATAAGGTATTACGATCATTTTATGCATCTGTGCAAAGTTTCGCGGAAGGATAAAAATGTTAATTTAAAACATATATGCCAATAAAATGTTTAAAATTCATATTCATGTCCAGTTTTTTTTCTTATGTGGCAAGTAGCCGTGTAATAAGCGGGATAATGTAGAGGCAGCCGGTAGTTATTGGGAAATAAGCCCCTTCAGTGTGATACAAGACCCTCCGCTTCGCGTCGGGTCCTGATCACACTGTCGGGGCTTATTTCCCAATAACTACCGGCTGCCTCTACATTATCCCTTACATAGGCTTTACAGAGAGTGTCCGAATGATGCGGGCTATTCAGCAAATAGATGGTAAATTGTTTTACTTTAGTGAAGAGATACGCTTTTGGAAACGATTTTAAACAGTGCTGTGGTTCATGCACCATCTGTATCAACACATGATTGGCCCAAGAGGAGGCTGCTGCTAGCCACTCACTGGCAGCCCAGGTCATGACGCTGCAATCCGTCCGAGTCCCACACACCCGAAACGACAGAGTGATGGCAAGTACAACAAACTCAAAGGTAGCAGTCACAAACACAAAGTATAATAAGCACTACTTTTCCATCGTTTAGGTGAAAAGCAAGAATGTTTATGTAATGTGGAACTTATGCAGAGTAAGAAAGAGCCTCTTCACGTCTGTAATTCTGATCTAATAAAGCACCCCACATCATCACATGCTGCCACCCCTTATGAAAATTAACCATGGTTTTTTGTGGTAAAAGTGTAGTTACCATGGTTTTTTGGCGTATTGATTGCTATCAGCAAAACCATGGTTTTACTACAGTAACCATGGTGAATTATGGTTTTTGAAAACCATGGTTGTCAAAACCATGGTTATTTTGTGGTAACCATGGTTTTACTGCAGTAACCATGTTTTTTTAACTGTAGTAAAACTATGGTTAATTTTCTAAAAGGACAAAATTATTTTATATTGGGGGCATCCAAGCTATTTGAAATATAATTAGTTATTTGGTAATTAGTTATATACTTTTATAATGATGTAACACAGTTACCAACTCAGTTACTATTTTTGAGAAGTCACTAGTAACTATAACTAAATACTTTTTTAAAGTAACGTTGCCAATACGGATTACCTGCAATTTACCAGTAAATTACCAGTAAAGACTGTATGTGTAAAATGGACTATTAACTGTAATGACATTACTAAGAATTAATAAATGCTTATACAATATATTGTTCATGTTAGATAATGCGTATACTAATGTGAACAAATACAACCACATTGTAAATTGTACATAAATTTACATTTCATGTTATTCAGTAGTACGGGTGTATTGGCAGGAATCCGGCGATACGATTCGTATCCCAAAACAATGGTCACAATACGATACGGTATACTGTGATACTGTGAGCCTGGTGATATACTGGGATATTTTGTATTTTGGGAATAGAATAGGATATAATAATAGGAAAGCTGTCATCAAGAACACACCATCATATGCAAACCTTGGCAAAAAAATATTTTTTACTTTGTTGTATGAAACTATAAGTGAGTGAAGAACTGACGGGCCAGTCTAATACTTAAAGGAATAGTCTACCCTTTTGCCATATTAAACTATGTTATTACCTCAACCTAGACGAATTAATACATACCTATCTTTTTTCAATGCGTGCACTGTACAGTGCGTTGTGAATGTATTAGCATTTAGCCTAGCCCAATTCATTCCTATGGTACCAAAAAAGTTTATTTTGTGGCACCATACTGACTGGTATATCTCCTCATGTAACAGTCTTTAAAGTCGCAATGAAATTGAAATGAAAAACTATATATAAAACTATATATATATATATATATATATATATATATATATATATATATATATATATATATATATATATATATATATATATATATATATTAATATTGTGGTATTAACAAATGACTTATCTGTGAGCTTCATTATTCATTATAAAAATTCGTGTGTGCTCATAATCTTTAATCAAAAATGCAAATCTCCTCCGCTCCTCAAAACGATCTCTCTTCACTTCCGGTCATAAGTATGGCAGGTGGGCGGGGTCCGGAGAAGATCACAGCGATTAGCAATTAGCAACACGACCCAACTTCAAACGATCCAATCAGATCTCGATGGACAAATTCAAATCCAGCCCTGCCTTATTTCATCTCAAAAGCCGTTTCATTCGGATGTACGTCACCACAGGGAAAATAAGGCAATTGCTACTTCCGTTTCATGGCGATTTTAAACAGGGAAAACATGGAAGTGTTTGGTGGCTTCACTGTTTGGTACCATAGGAATGAATGGGGTAGACTATATTGCTGTACAATATAAATTCCCGTCCGCGGGAAGATGCGCTGATTACAATCTACACACTAATGTTGTGATCAATATAATAGCATACGTTTTTTGAAGGGTTACGAATCAAAACAACTCACCCATCGCGTAAAACACAAGCAGGATCAGAATCTCGGTCTAGTTAAATGTTGTCGTGAAGCTCTCTCCATCCAGATAATGCAACAACAAATTGATCCTCTCTCGTTTTGTTCCAAACTCTTCTTGGGTCGTTTGGTTGGCCCGTATGCTAACAGAGCTGACACAACCAGCGGCAGACGGTAAAGTGTAATCCATAAGTTCATAAGCAAGCGCGTAGCCCGACAGGTCCTCTACACCGGGTCCCCAGTAGGGATGCACCGATACCACTTTTTCCATCTCCGATCCGATTCCAATACCCGAATTCTGAGTATCGGCCGATTCCGATATCTGCCGATCCGATACTACTGTATTTTTCTTGAACAATTTAAATTACACACAGACACACATGCCCACGCACACACACACTATATAAATGTGTATAGTGCTTTCTGCTAAATCTAGCATAATATAATTATATTATATAATTATACTTTTAAATGTAAAAACCAATAATTTAAAATGATTTACAAGTTACAAGAACATAAGTAATTATTAACCATGGCAGTGTTTAGGAGAAAATAAAATAGACACGTTTGATCAAATAAGTATGCTAAATATATTTTCCTTAATTGCGCAAAAAGTCACAGTAAAAAAGCTTTAGTGTGCAGATGGTTATTTCGGGAATTATGCACTTAACGGGACCTTTTATGCACATTTCGGGTGCAGAATTGATGCGCCTAAATCATAGTGAGTGCGTCTAAATTATACTGCGCTTCCTGGGTGCAGCATTGATGCTCTAGAAGCATCTTCACATGGGAATCCTCGCGCCGCAATGGAAAGTTACGTTCATAACTATTAAAACCCAAAGAGATTAGATGCATTGTGTGCTCAGCACATACTGAATTGCATCCATCCAACAGCTACTGAGACTTTATAAAATCAGATCTTTAAAACAGCCTACAGTTATTGTGTGTGTTCGTGTGTTGAATGACGCGTTTCATCCGTCCGCTTCACCTGTGCATTAACTCAGCACATACTGAATTGCATCCATCCAACAGCTTCCTGAGACTTTATAAAATCAGATCTTTAATAAAGCCTAACGTTGCAGTTATCTTGTGTGTCTGCGTGTGTTGAATGACGCGTTTTCATCCGTCTGCTTCTCACCAGTGGATTAACTCAGTTGGCAAGTAAGTTACAGCGTTTCTGTGAACATTAATATCTTAAATGTGCGTTTGTTCCTTCACATGAAGCTATTGAGTGTAAGATGACTTTGATTATAGTGCATAAAAACGTTTATGGTGCTCTTATAATACTTGGTCGTCTTAATCGCTTGTCAGTGACCATGGGTAACGTGCAGTATCGGAATTGGATCGGTCCTGTTAGTCCGATATCCGATCCAGCAAAAAAGGCCGGATCGGCCCCGATACCGATCCAGAATATCGGATCGATGCATCCCTAGTCCCCAGTAAAAACATTTACTTGCTGTCACTCTGGAAGTTTGGAGACTGCTATCTAGCGGTCAGGATGTAAGCAAAACTACTGCTATGAATCTTGTATGGAAAAAAAACGATACTGCGTTTTTGAGAATCGATGCAGTATCGGCAAAGTAAATATCCCAATACACGTGTATTAATTTTTTCTTACACCCCATTCAGTACACAAACAAATAATCTAGGGTCTGTTCTGACAGTCACAGCTCTTATGCAGTATGTTTATGTGCTAACATAAACCCTGAACGAGCAATTAGGGTCAAACTCATGTACAATTTGCAGAGTATGCCTGTTACTATAGTGATAGTCATAAATATAATGACTGTACCTTTATCAACAAAGTATTATTTTACAATGGAGGCAGCGCTGAGGTGTTATTTTATGTGCGAGCCGGATACGGAAAAAAAGGAAACTGTGCTTTTATTATTATTTCACAAAAAAATTTTAAAGACAGAGAATGAAACACTGTTTTTACCTTGTCTTAGTTGAATAACGGTAGTCTACCCACATTCACAAACATACGAAAAGTGCTTGACATTCTGAACATCTCTGTTTCATAGAAATTCATCCTTTAGAAATGTCCGCCAAAAAATGGCCCAACTTAACAACGGGTACATATTACATAACATGTATCTCACTGCCCCTCTGCTTCAAAATAATTTACTACATTCTTTTGAGTGACAGCAAACTCAGCCAATCAGCGTCAAGTGCTTGCGTTTCATAATGAGGTTGCCAGTTAAAGGCAGAGTAGGCAGGTTTAAGTCTAAAACACTTTTTTCCAAATTTGTTGAAACGTTCTTTATATACCAATACATAAGTAAAATGTAAGTACTCTGAAAACAGAGTATAAAAATCAAGCGTCTGTAGACCTCTCACAAAAGTTTTAGTTTGAACGGTGGCTACTGCAGTTGAATTTTCCTATTGGATGTTGGGTCCAAAAAAGAACTCGTGACGTAAGCAGGTTCAAGCTCACCACGCCCTTGTTACGATCTCACCACACACTTGGTAGAAGCTTAGTTCGTCCGCTCTATCTCCGTTGGGATCTGCCTACTTTTCTTGCATTTTTCAAATATTGCCAGTGAGTGGAGTCAGGCTCTGACCAGGGGTTTAGTTACGCTTTAAACACAGCTAATTATTTTCATTCACTCCACCCCCTCCATTCTGGGTTTCTAATAAAGCCACGCCCCCAAAACACATGAACGTGCGACGGCGACAGCTCTGCTGGCCACGCAATATTTACTCTCGTTTGATTTCTTCTTTTTTTTGCCTAAATCTTTTTTTTTTAAACTAATAATGCCAAAATTTCGGTGAACCCCTAGTAACAAGCTTACTTATTACTGACAGGTGATAAGCTGTTGCAGTAGGTCAAATTCAAAATCAATTGAAAATGTCCAGAGCCTAATTATCATTATCACCTTCCATTTTATTGCAATGTCAGTATGATAAAAAAAAATTCCAGCCAAAGCAGCATGTTATTATCCCAAAGAAAGATGTTAGTACCTTGTTGGTCCTGGAGAGTATGGTCTGTACATCCGCCAGGTCCACCTTTCTCCAACGCATCTTCTGAGCCTGAGACCGCTTTCCTTTCCGTGGCATCCTTTAAAATATAAAAAAATATATCTGACTAACTTACAAAACTGACTTAACTTCTAAAAGTAGTGACTTTACTCTCAAGTTAAAAAAGTAATTCAGCTAATAGACACAGAGAAATACATTTATTCATTAGTCAAATTTATTTTAACAGGACACTCCAATATTATGCACATACCTGGAAATTTTCCCTGATGTAACACCTGTTGAACCTGCAAAAATAAAACTTAGAAAGAGAAAAACAGTTTAAAAACAATGAAACAGTATGCGTAATTTTATTTAAATACAATAGTTTTTTTTTTTTTTTTAAAGAACAATAAAAAGTATAGTAAAGATTTAAATTGAAGTGTAAAACAAAGACAACCAAAAAATGAAAAAAAAAAAAAATATATATATATATATATATATATATGTATACTTATCTATAAAACTAATCTATATCTAAATTAATCTATAATCTAATCTATCTAACTAATCTAAATCTATAAGATAAATAAATTGTCTTATTAAAATGAAGGCAGAAACTGAGTAGGTACAAGAACAGAAACAGCCTTAATGTAAGTATAAATATGAAGTGCTCTCTGTAGTAAAGCCAAAACACAAGGAACCTGAAAAAGAAAAGGATATATTAAGTCACAGGAACTATAATCATAGTGGTAAGGTCATAACAATTTAATTGCTTTAAAATCCACCAACACTTACCAAGATAAAAGTGCAGCCAAAGTAGTATTTCAATCAGTACAGCTAAAAAACAAACAAAGATAACACAATGAAACTCAAGTCAGCCATGCATAACATCCATGTTAAGCAAAGGCAATCTATAGATCCTTGAATTGGTGGCCATGTCACTGTTAGGTTCACGGGATGATCGGCTGCATGTGGATTTGTTTACCTTTTTGCTGTCATTCCTCTCGTGTGCACACCCTTGTCTCCTCCTTCCTCGTTATCCTTAATTGTTTTCCACGGCTGTCTTGTCTGCTTTTCTCTATTTATATGCTCCTGTGTTTGTTTCCCGTTGCGCGTTCGTTGTATGTATTTGAGTGATCGCTGCCCGGTCCTGTCCAGTTTATTATTGTGTAGTTTGTCAGTCTGTCTAACCATTCTGTGGTTTCGCTCCCAGGATTCAGCCCAGTTCCGTGTAAAGTTCAAGTTCACCACCGGTCTCCTGTGTTTGTGGAATATCATCTCTCTCTCTCTCTCTCCATCGACTCCGTTGGTTTCCCTCGCATTTAGGGAGTAGACCAGCGGGTATTTCACTAGTTCGCCTGCGCATTCAGGTCTTAATGATTAATGGTAAACAAACTTGGCTTGCTGTCCTCGAAGGGAGCTCTGTACCTGAGCTCTGAACCTTCAGAGAGAGCGAACCTGAGGCTGGGGCTCGAGCCACAAGTTCAACCCCCTGCAACTGAACTGCAAAGAGGAAGAAGGAGAGAGTGAAGGAGGAGATGGGGAGGAGGAGGGATGTCGGAAAAGAAAGCAGCTGGACAGGAAGGCCTGAAGGCTGCCTTATATACGCCCATGATGATGATGATGATTGACAGGCCTGAATGTTTAGGCTCCTCCCGAACCTACGTTTAGAACTGCATTTCACTAGTTCGCCTGCGCATTCAGGTCTTAATGATTAATGGTAAACAAACTTGGCTTGCTGTCCTCGAAGGGAGCTCTGTACCTGAGCTCTGAACCTTCAGAGAGAGCGAACCTGAGGCTGGGGCTCGAGCCACAAGTTCAACCCCCAAAAGAGTGTTTGATGGACAGCAAGTTGAGCAGGAGCCTGCGAGTAATTAAGGTCTGTAAGATTATCCTCTCTCTCCCCCCCAAAAAATGGGTAGAATATCATCAAACCATTTCTTCTTCCTCTTACTGAATTACTACTGCGGTAGTAAGAGCGAAGATGAAATCACTGCTGCGGCAGTGAAAGAATTGTACAGAAAAAGATGTGCAAAGTTTCAGCTTAAGACTCCTGCGGGAGTCAATGGGAAGCGTGCGGCCTGGGGCTCCTGCGGGAGCAAGGCTGAATCACTACTGTGGTAGTGCAAGCGTTATGAAATCACTGCTGCGGCAGTGAGCAAAGTTAACAAACAAAGCTGTGCGAAAATTTTGGCTTAAGACTCCTGCGGGAGTTACTGGGAAGCGCACGGACTGGGGCTCCTGCGGGAGCAAGGCTGAATCACTACTGCGGTAGTGCGAGCGTTATGAAATCACTGCTGTGGCTGTGAGCAAAGTTATACAGAAAAAGCTGTGCGAAATTTTTTTGGCTTCAGACTCCTGCAGGAGTTACTGGGAAGCGAACGGACTGGGGCTCAAAGGGGAGCAAGGCTGAATCACTACTGCGGGAGTGCGAGCGTTATGAAATCACTGCTGCGGCAGTGAGCAAAGTTATACGGAAAAAAGTGTGCGAAATTTGGGCTTATTTTAGCTCTAGCTATAGACACTATATGCTACGCATCAGTTACAGGCTATGTATTGTAACTATGTTTGCTTGTACGGTCCCTGTCAAATAAACAAATAATAACTCCTGCGGGAGTAGGAAATGTGCTGTCTGGGGCTTCGGAGCGAGCGGGATAAGATCACTACTAAGGCAGTGAGAAAAAAGGTTGCGGCAACTGTTAAATAAGAGCACGATCGGCTGGGATCAATACTGTGGTAGTATGAGCGGGACAAAATCACTGCTGAAATCAATGCGTATCGAGCGAAAGGTTGTTAGAGGCTGATTGTGGTTGATAATTAGCCAACATGTTCATTAGATTTTTGTTGACAAATAACTGCGCAAAAAACACACGAACATTGGAAACAATCGTGAACACGTTTTTTGGAGCAACGGACTATATTATTTAGGATAAATTTCTATAGGAGGAAAAACGCAAAATAAGAACATGCCTTTCGCCTTTTGGGCTGCACGCGGACGGTCCGCGCGGCCGGCCGCGGACCCTCTCGATGACGAAAATGACGTCATGCGGAAGCCGCGCATACGCGGACCTCCCTAGTATACTTTCGGCTTCGTGTGCGCGAAAAGCGGAGGCTCGTTGTAGACCATTGCGTGGGATCCTTGCCCGTCCGCGGAGACTGTCATATCATGTATGCATGCGGGGCCAGTGGAATGCGGTGTTGCCTTGGATGGAAGAACTCGGGAGCGTGTAGCGAATTCTTCTACAGAGCTGTGAGAAAAAAAAACTATCGAGAAGAACGGAAAAACGAGCAGTTTGATTGAAATGACAATAAGGTAGGTTTCACTACGATTAACTCTGGATTATAAAGCTCCGATAATTGTTAGCTTTGATGGAAAATGGATTAATAAACGCGAAAACAAGTGCAACACAGTCCTGAGGGCCGCCATTGTTGTTTTGGTCGATCGCGCATGCGTAGACGGAATTAACAGAAGCGCATGATGTCAAGTCGCCGTTGACAAACAGCGTTTGTAATCGAGCATGCGGTTGTCGTGTAAAAGAACATCCGAAATGCAAAAATATTGAGCACAGCCCCTGACATCAACTACAGCGGTAGTGAGAGCGGGTACTAAAAAAGCTGCTGCATTGGTATTTAAAAATATATTTCCCAAGTTAGTAGGAGCTGGAGCTCGTTGTGTAGACGTGATTCCGGAAACGGGCGGGGCCAAAATCCGGAAAAGAAAGCAGCTGGACAGGAAGGCCTGAAGGCTGCCTTATATACGCCCATGATGATGATGATGATTGACAGGCCTGAATGTTTAGGCTCCTCCCGAACCTACGTTTAGAACTGCATGTAAACAGTGCATTCCTGGACGGACTTGTTTATTACTCAAATACTTTTCTCTCTCCTTCCCAGTTCTCTCTACGGTGTGCCTCGTCTTTAGGCTGGAACCGTAGGATATTACTGTGTTTCCCTGGACCCGCTATCCATTGGATTATACTGTGTTTCCCTGGACCCGCTGTGAACTGTGCTTCCTCCGATATCCATTCAGTGAACTTTTTTGCTGTGCAGTGTGGACTTACTCGTCTGTGATTAAATAAATTTTACTTGCATCAGATTCCAATTTTGTCTTCGTTTATCCTGACAGTCACAAAATAAATTAATACCTTCAAATGCAGGAATAATCGCTCATAAATCAGTTTTCTAAAACAGAGAAAACAGTCACATATAAAACTCAACTATAGGCTTTCAGAGTAGAAACAAATTATATACAGAAAGGGAACACATTTATTTCACATTACTGAAGCCCTTCAACTTCAAAGTGGTACTTACTAAAATTAGTAGTGCCAGCTCACAAAATCCCCATTAAACTCAATTGAAGCTGCCTAAGCTTTCAAAATTAACTTTATATGCAAGTTATATCTCAACTTTACTGTTTATCATGACAGAATATTCAGTCACTGAAGAGGTGTTTCCTTGGCTCAAAATGAATTGGTGTTGGTGCTCTCCTGATGCACATCATGTGAACATATTTTTTAAGTTTAATAAATAAGTAATTAAAAAAAACCTGGCAATTATTAACTGTTTAGTTTATAAAACATTTAATTATCAACATTGATAATGTATCAGCTAATGTGTTCATTCAGAGTTAATAAACAGCACATATGTTTAAAATCAAATTAAATATAAGCTTTTCATTTACAGTTTATTATAACGTCTTGCAGTATTCTGAAGTCTTTGGTGATGATTGACGTGCACACAGAGCCATTTGCATTATTTACGCTAATCTATAATCTAATCTAATCTAACTAATCTAAGTCTTACTACAGTAATTATTCTTATTAAATGTTGAGATGCGGTTCACTCACTGATCTCCGATTGATTCACCGAGCTCATATTCGCTTGGTGACTTAAGTGTATCAGGACATCACTTTATCCCTTACGAAAATGATCATAAAAACCATGGTTAGGTTATTTTATGGTTAACTGACTACAAACATTTTTTATATTTTTTAACTGTAGCCTAGTAAAACAATGGGTAACCATTACGAAAATGAACAATGGTTCACAGTTAAAATACACTGTAGTTAAACTATAGTTACTGTATTAATACCATGGTTTTTACATTTTTACCACAAAAGAAACCATGGTTAATATTCATAAGGGAATTTTCGTAAGAAATTGCATTTAAAGCATAAAATGCATCCAAACACATGAAGAACTGTTATAAATAATAACTAACTCATATTCTATGAGGTTTTTGTTAGGTCTTTTAAAAAATGTAATGTCCATTGTGTGATAAAATAATTCAGTTTTACATGTAATTTGAATTTCTTTATTCTCAGTGAACATGCCACCAATTTCAGTCTTGTATTTTATTTCTGCTCTTTTCCATCTCACAAACACCTGGGTTTTATAAGCATTGACAATGTGTTAAGCTGACTCAGGGGTGGTTGCTGGATTGATGCTATGCAGTTGCTGTAAGGTGGATAATATGCAGGGATGAGTATGTTAGAGTACTTGGGGTGGTTGCTAGGCTGTTGCTATGGAGATGCTATTTGATTGCTGTGGTACCCGGGATGGTTGTAAGGGAGTAAATTAGTGACCACCAAAGATTACACTCCAAGCCACAAGTGCAACAATTCAACCCCCATGTCTCTATAATTTTCTAATGCAGTACTATAGGGCTTTGTTAATTTTGTTGCTGGGGTATCTCTGGTCAGTTGCTATGGAGTTAATTGGCATCCACAAGTGAAACGATCCAACACCCATGTCTCAACAATGTTCTGATACAGTGATATAAAGCTTTGTTTATTCAGTTGCTAGGGTACTGTATTTGGATGCTAGAGAGTGAATTGCCATCCACCAGTGATTATACCACAAGTAAAATGGTCAAAATAAGACAGTCCAACACCCATGTTTCTATAATGTTCTGATGTGGAGATATAATGCTTTGTTATCCCATTGCTGGGGTATGGTATTTAGTTGCTAGACAGAAAATTGCCATCCGCTAGTCTCTACGATTTTCTGATGCGGAGATATAACGATTTGTTTATTCCGTTGCTAGGGTGCTCATATTTGGTTGCTAGGGGAGTGGCTTAATACCACTTGGCATCCACTAGTGAATACCCTCTGAGTCACGAGTAAAACGGTCCAACCCCCATGTCTCTACGATTTTCTGATGCGGAGATATAAGGCTTTGTTTACTCTGTTGCTAGGGTACTGTATTTGGTTGCTAGGGGAGAAAATGGCATCCACTAGTGATTACACTCCGAGTCACGAGTCAAACGGTCCAACCCCCGTGTCTCTACGATCTTTTGATGCAAAGATATAAGGCTTTGTTTATTCCGTTGCTAGGGTGTTCATATTTGGTTGCTAGGGGCGTGGCTTAACACCTCTTGGCATCCACTAGTGATTACCCTTCGAGTCACGAGTCAAACGGTCCAACCCCCGTGTCTCTACGATGTTCTGATGCAGAGATATAAGGCTTTGTTTATTTGGTTGCTAGGGTACTGTATTTGGTTGCTAGGGAAAAAAATGGCATCCACTAGTGATTACAATCCGAGTCACGAGTCAAACGGTCCAACCCCCGTGTCTCTACGATGTTCTGATGCAGAGATATAAGGCTTTGTTTATTTGGTTGCTAGGGTACTGTATTTGGTTGCTAGGGGAAAAAATGGCATCCACTAGTGATTACACTCCGAGTCACGAGTCAAACGGTCCAACCCCCGTGTCTCTACGATGTTTTGATGCAAAGATATAAGGCTTTGTTTATTCCGTTGCTAGGGTATTCATATTTGGTTGCTAGGGGCGTGGCTTAACACCTCTTGGCATCCACTAGTGATTACCCTTCGAGTCACGAGTCAAACGGTCCAACCCCCGTGTCTCTACGATGTTCTGATGCGGAGATATAAGGCTTTGTTTACTCTGTTGCTAGGGTACTGTATTTGGTTGCTAGGGAAAAAATTGGCATCCACTAGTGATTACACTCCGAGATACGAGTCAAACGGTCCAACCCCCGTGTCTCTACGATGTTCTGATGCGGAGATATAAGGCTTTGTTTACTCTGTTGCTAGGGTACTGTATTTGGTTGCTAGGGAAAAAAATTGCATCCACTAGTGATTACCCTCCGAGTCATGAGTCAAACGGTCCAACCCCCGTGTCTCTACGATGTTCTGATGCGGAGATATAAGGCTTTGTTTACTCTGTTGCTAGGGTACTGTATTTGGTTGCTAGGGAAAAAAATGGCATCCACTAGTGATTACCCTCCGAGTCACGAGTCAAACGGTCCAAACCCCATGTCTCTACGATGTTCTGATGCGGAGATATAAGGCTTTGTTTACTCTGTTGCTAGGGTACTGTATTTGGTTGCTAGGGAAAAAAATGGCATCCACTAGTGATTACCCTCCGAGTCATGAGTCAAACGGTCCAACCCCCATGTCTCTACGATGTTCTGATGTGGAGATATAAGGCTTTGTTTACTCTGTTGCTAGGGTACTGTATTTGGTTGCTAGGGGCGTGGCTTGGGAGTGGCCAATGATGTGCCCAGTGATTACACTCCGAGTCACAAGTAAAACAGTCCAACCCCGGTGTCTCTACGATGTTCTGATGTGGAGATATAAGGCTTTGTTTACTCTGTTGCTAGGGTACTGTATTTGGTTGCTAGGGGCGTGGCTTGGGAGTGGCCAATTATGTGCCCAGTGATTACACTCCGAGTCACAAGTAAAACGGTCCAACCCCCGTGTCTCTACGATGTTCTGATGCGGAGATATAAGGCTTTGTTTACTCTGTTGCTAGGGTACTGTATTTGGTTGCTAGGGGCGTGGCTTGGGAGTGGCCAATGATGTGCCCAATTGTTACACCCCTAGTCACAAGTAAAACGGTCCAACCCCCGTGTCTCTACGATGTTCTGATGCCGAGATATAACTGTTTGTATTTTATGTTGCTAGGGTGCTCAAAAGTGGTTGCTAGGGGCGTGGCTTAGTAAGTCTGTAAGGATCCTGAGAGACTGATTGGATGCCTGAGTAAAATGAGCCCACCCCCATGTCTCTATGACACTGTGGTGCAAAGATATCCATCCGGGCATTTTATAATGGCAGTCTATGGTATAGGTTGCTAGGGTGCCCAAAATGGTTGCTATGGTAACCTTACACCCCATTGTGGGGGACGTCCTGACAGAGTCTAGCACCCTCTTCAAATTTAGTAACCCACATGTTTCTATGAAATCCTGGCTCGGACCTATGACCCGTCAAAATTTTTGCAATGGTAAGTCTATGGGATTTTGCCCCATTGACTTTTCATTGGGGCACTTTTGGGCACCTCTTACACCCCAGGGGTACAACTTACACCCCATTGTGATCCATGTTCTTACAGAGCCTACCACCCTCTTCAAATGTTGTAACCCACATGTTTCTACAAAATCCTCGAGCGGAGCTATGACTCGTCAAAGTTGGGCTCAATGTTAAGTCAATGGGATTTTTCGGGTGGTTTTTCGCCCCCCTTTCGAAAATCCTGCACCCGATCGCTTATAAAAGTCATAGCAGTCGTGTCCTTAATAAGCCCGTCGATTTGAGCCCTCTTTCATGGGTCTACGACAAACCGTGCGGGACGAGTTAGGTGCCGAAAAAACGTGCAGATGTAAGAATAAAATATAATAACTAGATAGAAAAGTTTGAAGACAAACTTTATGTTGGCTTGACAAAGCCTAGCCTGAACGTTTAAAACAGATTGAGAGAAATTTAAAACAAGTTTAGTTTAGGATTATAACTTTCCGTAAACATGATACCAAAAGTTACCATGTTAGCATGTTTAGCACTAAGTTAGCATGATGCTAACATGAATTAGCATGAAGCTAGCATGATGCAAACATGAATTAGCATGAAGCTAGCATGATGCTAACATGAATTAGCATGAAGCTAACATGATGCTAACATGAATTAGCATGAAGCTAGCATGATGCTAACATGAATTAGCATGAAGCTAGCATGATGCTAACATAAATTAGCATGAAGCTAGCATGATGCTAACATAAATTAGCATGAAGCTAGCATGATGCTAACATAAATTAGCATGAAGCTAGCATGATGCTAACATGAATTAGCATGAAGCTAGCATGATGCTAACATGAATTAGCATGAAGCTAACATGAATTAGCATGAAGCTAGCATGATGCTAACATGAATTAGCATGAAGCTAGCATGATGCTAACATGAATTACCATGAAGCTAGCATGATGCTAACATGAATTAGCATTGTGCTAACATGAATTAGCATGAAGCTAGCACGATGCTAACATGAATTAGCATGAAGCTAGCACGATGCTAACATGAATTAGCATGAAGCTAGCACGATGCTAACATGAATTAGCATGAAGCTAGCACGATGCTAACATGAATTAGCATGAAGCTAGCATGATGCTAACATGAATTAGCATGAAGCTAGCACGATGCTAACATGAATTAACATGAAGCTAGCACGATGCTAACATGAATTAGCATTGTGCTAACATGAATTAGCATGAAGCTAGCATGATGCTAACATGAATTAGCATGATGTTAACATGAATTAGCATGAAGCTAGCATGATGGTAACATGAATTAGCATGAAGCTAGCATGATGTTAACATGAATTAGCATGAAGCTAGCATGATGTTAACATGAATTAGCATGAAGCTAGCATGATGCTAACATGAATTAGCATGAAGCTAGCATGATGTTAACATGAATTAACATGAAGCTAGCATGATAATAACATGAATTAGCATGAAGCTAGCATGATGCTAACATGAATTAGCATGAAGCTAGCAAGATGATAGCATGATTAGCATGAAGCTAGCATGATGCTAGCATGATTAGCAGGAAGCTAGCATGATGTTAACATGAATTAGCATGAAGCTAGCATGATGTTAACATGAATTAACATGAAGGTAGCATGATGCTAATATGAATTAGCATGAAGCTAGCATGATGCTAACATGAATTAACATGAAGCTAGCATGATGCTAACATGAATTAGCATGAAGCTAGCAAGATGCTAGCATGATTAGCATGAAGCTAGCATGATGCTAGCATGATTAGCAGGAAGCTAGCATGATGCTAGCATGATTAGCATGAAGCTAACATGAATTAGCATGAAGCTAGCACGACGCTAACATGAATTAACATGAAGCTAGCACGATGTTAACATGAATTAGCATGAAGCTAGCACGACGTTAACATGAGTTAGCATGAAGCTAGCACGACGCTAACATGAATTAGCATGAAGCTAGCACGACGCTAACATGAATTAGCATGAAGCTAGCACGACGCTAACATGAATTAGCATGAAGCAAGCACGACGCTAACATGAATTAGCATGAAGCTAGCACGATGCTAACATGAATTAGCATGAAGCTAGCACGATGCTAACATGAATTAGCATGAAGCTAGCACGATGCTAACATGAATTAGCATGAAGCTAGCACGATGCTAACATGAATTAGCATGAAGCTAGCACGATGCTAACATGAATTAGCATGAAGCTAGCACGATGCTAACATGAATTAGCATGAAGCTAGCACGATGCTAACATGAATTAGCATGAAGCTAGCATGAAGCTAACATGAATTAGCATGAAGCTAGCATGATTTATTATGAAATTAGCATAAAGCTAGCACGAAACTAGCATGAAGCTAGTATGACTTAGCATGAAGCTAGCATGAAGCTAATATGACCCAAACACCCAACCCCCATGTCTCTATGATGTTCGGATCCAGAGATATAAGGCTTTGTTTATTATTTTGCTAGGGTGCTCATATTTGGTTGCTAGGGGCGTGGCTTCATACCTCAATAAGAATCCTCAGAGACTGATTGGATGCCTGAGTAAAATGAGCCCACCCCCATGTCTCTGTGACACTGTGCTGCAAAGATATCCATCTGGGCATTTTATAATGGCAGTCTATGGGATATGTTGCTAGGGTGCCCAAAAATGGTTGCTAGGGGCGTGGCTTAATAGCTATGGGGCGATCCCGAGAGACTGATTGGATGACTGAGTAAAATGAGCCCACCCCCATGTCTCTACGACACTCTAAAGTGAAGATATTCCATCTGGGACACTTTTATTCCCTTATATGGGCATGTTCCCTCCCCCATTTTAAGTCAATGGGGAAATTTGGGTGGTCCTTACGCCCCAGGGGTGAAACTTACACCCCAATGTGATGTATGTTCTTACACAGTCTGCCAGCCTCTTCAAATGTGGTAACCCACAAGTTTCTACAAATTTCTCGCTTGCAGCTATGACCCGTCAAAGTTTGTCGCAATGTTAAGTCAATGGAAAATTTGGGGTGTTTGAGCGCCCCGTTTAGGAATTCGGTAGGTCCCATCAGTTAGAAAAGTCATAGCACCAATCTACGGACCAGTCTTAAAAGTTTTGTAAAGTTTTGTGGGTGTAGCTTGAAAGCTCTAGGAGGAGTTACAATTGGTAAAAAGTATGAACAGAAGAATAATAATAACTAGATAGGTACATTTCCTGAAGAAAATGTGAAGTGGTGCTTGCCGTGGCAAATTTCGGGGGACAATATATGATTATACTCCAAGCCAAAAGTAAAACAATTCAACCCACATGTCTCTACGATATTCTGATGCGGAGATATAAGGCTTTGTTTACTCTGTTGCTAGGGTACTGTATTTGGTTGCTAGGGAAACAAATGGCATCCACTAGTGATTACCCTCCGAGTCACGAGTCAAACGGTCCAAACCCCTTGTCTCTACGATGTTCTGATGCGGAGATATAAGGCTTTGTTTACTCTGTTGCTAGGGTACTGTATTTGGTTGCTAGGGAAAAAAATGGCATCCACTAGTGATTACCCTCCGAGTCACGAGTCAAACGGTCCAACCCCCGTGTCTCTACAATGTTCTGATGCGGAGATATAAGGCTTTGTTTACTCTGTTGCTAGGGTACTGTATTTGGTTGCTAGGGAAAAAAATGGCATCCACTAGTGATTACCCTCCGAGTCACGAGTCAAACGGTCCAAACCCCGTGTCTCTACGATGTTCTGATGCGGAGATATAAGGCTTTGTTTACTCTGTTGCTAGGGTACTGTATTTGGTTGCTAGGGAAAAAATGGCATCCACTAGTGATTACCCTCCGAGTCACGAGTCAAACGGTCCAACCCCCGTGTCTCTGCGATGTTCTGATGTGGAGATAAAAGGCTTTGTTTACTCTGTTGCTAGGGTAATGTATTTGGTTGCTAGGGGCGTGGCTTGGGAGTGGCCAAATATGTGCCCAGTGATTACACTCCGAGTCACAAGTAAAATGGTCCAACCCCTGTGTCTCTACGATGTTCTGATGCGGAGATATAAGGCTTTGTTTACTCTGTTGCTAGGGTACTGTATTTGGTTGCTAGGGGCGTGGTTTGGGAGTGGCCAATGATGTGCCCAGTGATTACACTCCGAGTCACGAGTCAAACGGTCCAAACCCTGTGTCTCTACGATGTTCTGATGCGGAGATATAAGGCTTTGTTTATTCGGTTGCTAGGGTGCTCAAATTTGGTTGCTAGGGGCGTGGCTTGGGAGTGGCCAATGATGTGCTCAATTGTTACACCCCTAGTCACAAGTAAAACGGTCCAACCCCCGTGTCTCTACGATGTTCTGATGCCGAGATATAACTGTTTGAATTTTATGTTGCTAGGGTGCTCAAAACTGGTTGCTAGGGGCGTGGCTTCATACCTCAATAAGGATCCGGAGAGACTGATTGGATGCCTGAGTTAAATGAGCCCACCCCCATGTCTCTATGACACTGTGGTGCAAAGATATCCATCTGGGCATTTTCTAATGGCAGTCTATGGGATAGGTTGCTAGGTTGCCCAAAGTGGTTGCTAGGGTAACCTTACACCCCATTGTGGGGTAGGTCCTGACAGAGTCTAGCACCCTTTTTAAATTTAGTAACCCACATGTTTCTATGAAATCCTCGCTCGGACCTATGACCCGTCAAAGTTTTTGCAATGGTAAGTCTATGGGATTTTGCCCCATTGACTTTTCATTGGGCAATTTTGGGCACCTCTTACACCCCAGGGGTACAACTTACACCCCATTGTGATCCATGTTCTTACAGAGCCTACCACCGTCTTCAAATGTTTTAACCCACATGTTTCTACAAAATCCTCAAGCAGAGCTATGACTCGTCAAAGTTGGGCGCAATGTTAAGTCAATGGGATTTTTCGGGTTGTTTTTCGCCCCCCTTTCAGAAATCCTGCACCCGATCGCTTATAAAAGTCATAGCCACCATCTCTTCAATAAACCGGTCGATTTGAGCCCTCTTTCATAGGACTACGGCAAACCGTGCGGGACGAGTTACGCGCCGAAATTTTGTGCAGACATAAGAATAATAATAACTAGATAGGTACATTTCCTGAAGAAAATGTGAGTGGTGCTTGCCGTGGCAAATTTCGGGGGACAGTATGTGATTATACTCCATGCCACAACTAAAACAATCCAACCCTCATGTCTCTATGATGTTCTGATGCGAAGATAAAAGGCTTTGTTTATTCGGTTGCTAGGGTACTATATTTGGTTGCTAGGGAAAAAATTGGCATCCCATAGTGATTACACCCCGAGTCACGAGTCAAACGGTCCAACCCCCGTGTCTCTACGATGTTCTGATGCTGAAATATAAGGCTTTGTTTACTCTGTTGCTAGGGTACTGTATTTGGTTGCTAGGGAAAAATTGGCATCCCATAGTGATTACACACTGAGTCACGAGTCAAACGGTCCAACCCCCGTGTCTCTACGAAGTTCTGATGCTGAGATATAAGACTTTGTTTACTCTGTTGCTAGGGTACTGTATTTGGTTGCTAGGGAAAAAATTGGCATCCCATAGTGATTACACTCTGAGTCACGAGTCAAACGGTCCAACCCCCGTGTCTCTACGATGTTCTGATGCGGAGATATAAGGCTTTGTTTACTCTGTTTCTAGGGTACTGTATTTGGTTGCTAGGGAAAAAATTGGCATCCCATAGTGATTACCGTCCGAGTCACGAGTCAAACGGTCCAACCCCCGTGTCTCTACAATGTTCTGATGCTGAAATATAAGGCTTTGTTTACTCTGTTGCTAGGGTACTGTATTTGGTTGCTAGGGAAAAATTTGGCATCCCATAGTGATTACACTCTGAGTCACGAGTCAAACGGTCCAACCCCCGTGTCTCTACGATGTTCTGAAGCTGAGATATAAGGCTTTGTTTACTCTGTTGCTAGGGTACTGTATTTGGTTGCTAGGGAAAAAATTGGCATCCCATAGTGATTACACTCTGAGTCACGAGTCAAACGGTCCAACCCCCGTGTCTCTACGATGTTCTGATGCGGAGATATAAGGCTTTGTTTACTCTGTTGCTAGGGTACTGTATTTGGTTGCTAGGGAAAAAATTGGCATCCCATAGTGATTACACTCTGAGTCACAAGTCAAACGGTCCAACCCCCGTGTCTCTACGATGTTCGGATGCCGAGATAGAACTGTTTGAATTTTATGTTGCTAGGGTGCTCAAAAGTGGTTGCTAGGGGCGTGGCTTAATACCTATGTAAGGATCCTGAGAGACTGATTGGATGCCTGAGTAAAATGAGCCCACCCCCATGTCTCTATGACACTGTGGTGCAAAGATACCCATCTGGGCATTTTATAATGGCAGTCTATGGGAGATGTTGCTAGGGTGCTCAAAAGTGGTTGCTAGGGGCGTGGCTTAATAGCTCTGAGATGATCCTGAGAGACTGATTGGATGCCCGAGTAAAATGAGCCCACCCACTTATCTCTACGACACTGTAAAGCAAAGATATCCCATCAGGAACGATTTTATTCCCTTATATGGGCGTGTTCCCTGCCCCATTATAAGTCAATGGGGAATTTCGGGTGCCTCTTACACCCCAGGGGTACAACTTACACCCCAATGTGATGTATGTTCTTACAGAGTCTACCACCCTCTTCAAATGTTGTAACCCACATGTTTTTACAAAATCCTCGAACGGAGCTGTGACCCGTCAAAGTTGGGCCCAATGTTAAGTCAATGGGATTTTTCGGGCGGTTTTTCGCCCCCCTTTCGAAAATCTTGCACCCGATCCCTTATAAAAGTCATAGCACACCTCTCCTCAACAAACCGGTCAATTTGAGCCCTCTTTCATGGGACTACTGCAAACCGTGCGGGACGAGTTAGGTGCCGAAAAAGTGTCCAGATATAAGAAGAATAATAATAACCGAAAGCAATAACAATAGTGATGCTTTGCATAAATGCAAGCACCACTAATTATAATAATAATAATAATAAGTATGCAAGATAATAATAGTGATGCCTTGCATAAATGCAAGCACCACTAATAATAATAAGCTTAGATCGAAGAACAGTATGTTGGCTTTGTCAAGCCAACATAATAATAACTAGATAGGTACATTTCCTGAAGAAAATGTGAAGTGGTGCTTGCCGTGGCAAATTTCGGGGGACAATATATGATTATACTCCAAGCCAAAAGTAAAACAATTCAACCCACATGTCTCTACGATATTCTGATGCGGAGATATAAGGGTTTGTTTACTCTGTTGCTAGGGTACTGTATTTGGTTGCTAGGGAAAAAATGGCATCCACTAGTGATTAAACTCCGAGTCATGAGTCAAACGGTCCAACCCCCGTGTCTCTACGATGTTCTGATGCGGAGATATAAGGCTTTGTTTACTCTGTTGCTAGGGTACTGTATTTGGTTGCTAAGGAAAAAAATGGCATCCACTAGTGATTACCCTCCAAGTCACGAGTCAAACGATCCAACCCCCGTGTCTCTACGATGTTCTGATGCGGAGATATAAGGCTTTGTTTACTCTGTTGCTAGGGTACTGTATTTGGTTGCTAGGGAAAAAAATTGCA
Source organism: Misgurnus mizolepis (assembly GCA_025389145.1). Lineage (NCBI taxonomy): Eukaryota > Metazoa > Chordata > Actinopteri > Cypriniformes > Cobitidae > Misgurnus > Misgurnus mizolepis. Next base: position 12,785 of record JAIFKI010000100.1, on the reverse strand, counting down.
TCCACTAGTGATTACCCTCCGAGTCACGAGTCAAACGGTCCAACCCCCGTGTCTCTACGATGTTCTGATGCGGAGATATAAGGCTTTGTTTACTCTGTTGCTAGGGTACTGTATTTGGTTGCTAGGGAAAAAAATGGCATCCACTAGTGATTACCCTCCGAGTCACGAGTCAAACGGTCCAACCCCCGTGTCTCTACGATGTTCTGATGCGGAGATATAAGGCTTTGTTTACTCTGTTGCTAGGGTACTGTATTTGGTTGCTAGGGGGAAAAATGGCATCCACTAGTGATTACCCTCCAAGTCATGAGTCAAACGGTCCAACCCCCATGTCTCTACGATAATCTGATGTGGAGATATAAGGCTTTGTTTACTCTGTTGCTAGGGTACTGTATTTGGTTGCTAGGGGCGTGGCTTGGGAGTGGCCAATGATGTGCCCAGTGATTACACTCCGAGTCACAAGTAAAACGGTCCAACCCCCGTGTCTCTACGATGTTCTGATGCGGAGATATAAGGCTTTGTTTACTCTGTTGCTAGGGTACTGTATTTGGTTGCTAGGGGCGTGGCTTGGGAGTGGCCAATGATGTGCCCAGTGATTACACTCCGAGTCACAAGTAAAACGGTCCAAACCCCGTGTCTCTACGATGTTCTGATGCGGAGATATAAGGCTTTGTTTATTCGGTTGCTAGGGTGCTCAAATTTGGTTGCTAGGGGCGTGGCTTGGGAGTGGCCAATGATGTGCCCAATTGTTACACCCCTAGTCACAAGTAAAACGGTCCAACCCCCGTGTCTCTACGATGTTCTGATGCCGAGATATAACTGTTTGTATTTTATGTTGCTAGGGTGCTCAAAAGTGGTTGCTAGGGGCGTGGCTTAGTAAGTCTGTAAGGATCCTGAGAGACTGATTGGATGCCTGAGTAAAATGAGCCCACCCCCATGTCTCTATGACATTGTGGTGCAAAGATATCCATCCGGGCATTTTATAATGGCAGTCTATGGTATAGGTTGCTAGGGTGCCCAAAATGGTTGCTATGGTAACCTTACACCCCATTGTGGGGGACGTCCTGACAGAGTCTAGCACCCTCTTCAAATTTAGTAACCCACATGTTTCTATGAAATCCTGGCTCGGACCTATGACCCGTCAAAATTTTTGCAATGGTAAGTCTATGGGATTTTGCCCCATTGACTTTTCATTGGGGCACTTTTGGGCACCTCTTACACCCCAGGGGTACAACTTACACCCCATTGTGATCCATGTTCTTACAGAGCCTACCACCCTCTTCAAATGTTGTAACCCACATGTTTCTACAAAATCCTCGAGCGGAGCTATGACTCGTCAAAGTTGGGCGCAATGTTAGGTCAATGGGATTTTTTGGGTGGTTTTTCGCCCCCCTTTCGGAAATCCTGCACCCGATCGCTTATAAAAGTCATAGCACACCTCTCCTCAATACGCCGGTCGATTTGAGCCCTAATTTATGGGTCTACGACAAAGCGTGCGGGACGAGTTACGCGCCGAAAAAGTGTCCAGAAAAAGAATAATAATAATAATAACTAGATAGGTACATTTCCTGAAGAAAATGTGAAGTGGTGCTTGCCGTGGCAAATTTCGGGGGACAATATATGATTATACTCCAAGCCAAAAGTAAAACAATTCAACCCACATGTCTCTACGACATTCTGATGCGAAGATATAAGGCTTTGTTTATTCGGTTGCTAGGGTACTGTATTTGGTTGCTAGGGAGAAAATTGGCATCCACTAGTGATTACACTCCGAGTCACGAGTCAAACGGTCAAACCCCCGTGTATCTACGATGTTCTGATGCGGAGATATAAGGCTTTGTTTACTCTGTAGCTAGGGTACTGCATTTGGTTGCTAGGGAAAAAATTGGCATCCACTAGTGATTACACTCCGAGATACGAGTCAAACGGTCCAACCCCTGTGTCTCTGCGATTTTCTGATGTGGAGATAAAAGGCTTTGTTTACTCTGTTGCTAGGGTAATGTATTTGGTTGCTTGGGAGAAAATTGGCATCCACTAGTGATTACACTCCGAGTCACGAGTCAAACGGTCCAAACCCCGTGTCTCTACGATGTTCTGATGCGGGGATATAAGGGTTTGTTTACTCTGTTGCTAGGGTACTGTATTTGGTTGCTAGGGAAAAAATGGCATCCACTAGTGATTACCCTCCGAGTCATGAGTCAAACGGTCCAACCCCCGTGTCTCTACGATGTTCTGATGCGGAGATATAAGGCTTTGTTTACTCTGTTGCTAGGGTACTGTATTTGGTTGCTAAGGAAAAAAATGGCATCCACTAGTGATTACCCTCCGAGTCACGAGTCAAACGATCCAACCCCCGTGTCTCTACGATGTTCTGATGCGGAGATATAAGGCTTTGTTTACTCTGTTGCTAGGGTACTGTATTTGGTTGCTAGGGGAAAAAATGGCATCCACTAGTGATTACCCTCCGAGTCACGAGTCAAACGGTCCAAACCCCGTGTCTCTACGATGTTCTGATGCGGAGATATAAGGCTTTGTTTACTCTGTTGCTAGGGTACTGTATTTGGTTGCTAGGGAAAAAAATGGCATCCACTAGTGATTACCCTCCGAGTCACGAGTCAAACGGTCCAACCCCCATGTCTCTACGATGTTCTGATGCGGAGATATAAGGCTTTGTTTACTCTGTTGCTAGGGTACTGTATTTGGTTGCTAGGGAAAAAAATTGCATCCACTAGTGATTACCCTCCGAGTCATGAGTCAAACGGTCCAACCCCCGTGTCTCTACGATGTTCTGATGCGGAGATATAAGGCTTTGTTTACTCTGTTGCTAGGGTACTGTATTTGGTTGCTAGGGAAAAAATGGCATCCACTAGTGATTACCCTCCGAGTCACGAGTCAAACGGTCCAAACCCCATGTCTCTACGATGTTCTGATGCGGAGATATAAGGCTTTGTTTACTCTGTTGCTAGGGTACTGTATTTGGTTGCTAGGGGCGTGGCTTGGGAGTGGCCAATGATGTGCCCAGTGATTACACTCCGAGTCACAAGTAAAACGGTCCAACCCCCGTGTCTCTACGATGTTCTGATGCGGAGATATAAGGCTTTGTTTACTCTGTTGCTAGGGTACTGTATTTGGTTGCTAGGGGCGTGGCTTGGGAGTGGCCAATTATGTGCCCAGTGATTACACTCCGAGTCACAAGTAAAACGGTCCAACCCCCGTGTCTCTACGATGTTCTGATGTGGAGATATAAGGCTTTGTTTACTCTGTTGCTAGGGTACTGTATTTGGTTGCTAGGGGCGTGGCTTGGGAGTGGCCAATGATGTGCCCAGTGATTACACTCCGAGTCACAAGTAAAACGGTCCAAACCCCGTGTCTCTACGATGTTCTGATGCGGAGATATAAGGCTTTGTTTATTCGGTTGCTAGGGTGCTCAAATTTGGTTGCTAGGGGCGTGGCTTGGGAGTGGCCAATGATGTGCCCAATTGTTACACCCCTAGTCACAAGTAAAACGGTCCAACCCCCGTGTCTCTACGATGTTCTGATGCCGAGATATAACTGTTTGTATTTTATGTTGCTAGGGTGCTCAAAAGTGGTTGCTAGGGGCGTGGCTTAGTAAGTCTGTAAGGATCCTGAGAGACTGATTGGATGCCTGAGTAAAATGAGCCCACCCCCATGTCTCTATGACACTGTGGTGCAAAGATATCCATCCGGGCATTTTATAATGGCAGTCTATGGTATAGGTTGCTAGGGTGCCCAAAATGGTTGCTATGGTAACCTTACACCCCATTGTGGGGGACGTCCTGACAGAGTCTAGCACCCTCTTCAAATTTAGTAACCCACATGTTTCTATGAAATCCTGGCTCGGACCTATGACCCGTCAAAATTTTTGCAATGGTAAGTCTATGGGATTTTGCCCCATTGACTTTTCATTGGGGCACTTTTGGGCACCTCTTACACCCCAGGGGTACAACTTACACCCCATTCTGATCCATGTTCTTACAGAGCCTACCACCCTCTTCAAATGTTGTAACCCACATGTTTCTACAAAATCCTCGAGCGGAGCTATGACTCGTCAAAGTTGGGCGCAATGTTAAGTCAATGGGATTTTTTGGGTGGTTTTTCGCCCCCCTTTCGGAAATCCTGCACCCGATCGCTTATAAAAGTCATAGCACATCTCTCCTCAATAAGCCGGTCGATTTGAGCCCTAATTTATGGGTCTACGACAAACCGTGTGGGACGAGTTACGCGCCGAAAAAGTGTGCAGACATAAGAATAATAAGATATAATAACTAGATAGGTACATTTCCTGAAGAAAATGTGAGTGGTGCTTGCCGTGGCAAAATTCTGGGGAACATATATGATTATACTCCAAGCCAAAAGTAAAACAATCCAACTCCCGTGTCTCTACGATGTTCTGATGCGAAGATATTAGGCTTTGTTTACTCTGTTGCTAGGGTACCGTATTTGGTTGCTAGGGAAAAAAATGGCATCCCATAGTGATTACACTCTGAGTCACGAGTCAAACGGTCCAACCCTCGTGTCTCTACGATGTTCTGATGCGGAGATATAAGGCTTTGTTTACTCTGTTGCTAGGGTACTGTATTTGGTTGCTAGGGAAAAAAATGGCATCCACTAGTGATTACCCTCCGAGTCACGAGTCAAACGGTCCAAACCCCATGTCTCTACGATGTTCTGATGCGGAGATATAAGGCTTTGTTTACTCTGTTGCTAGGGTACTGTATTTGGTTGCTAGGGAAAAAAATGGCATCCACTAGTGATTACCCTCCGAGTCATGAGTCAAACGGTCCAACCCCCATGTCTCTACGATGTTCTGATGTGGAGATATAAGGCTTTGTTTACTCTGTTGCTAGGGTACTGTATTTGGTTGCTAGGGGCGTGGCTTGGGAGTGGCCAATGATGTGCTCAGTGATTACACTCCGAGTCACAAGTAAAACGGTCCAACCCCCGTGTCTCTACGATGTTCTGATGCGGAGATATAAGGCTTTGTTTACTCTGTTGCTAGGGTACTGTATTTGGTTGCTAGGGGCGTGGCTTGGGAGTGGCCAATTATGTGCCCAGTGATTACACTCCGAGTCACAAGTAAAACGGTCCAACCCCCGTGTCTCTACGATGTTCTGATGCGGAGATATAAGGCTTTGTTTACTCTGTTGCTAGGGTACTGTATTTGGTTGCTAGGGGCGTGGCTTGGGAGTGGCCAATGATGTGCCCAGTGATTACACTCCGAGTCACAAGTAAAACGGTCCAAACCCCGTGTCTCTACGATGTTCTGATGCAGAGATATAAGGCTTTGTTTATTCGGTTGCTAGGGTGCTCAAATTTGGTTGCTAGGGGCGTGGCTTGGGAGTGGCCAATGATGTGCCCAATTGTTACACCCCTAGTCACAAGTAAAACGGTCCAACCCCCGTGTCTCTACGATGTTCTGATGCCGAGATATAACTGTTTGTATTTTATGTTGCTAGGGTGCTCAAAAGTGGTTGCTAGGGGCGTGGCTTAGTAAGTCTGTAAGGATCCTGAGAGACTGATTGGATGCCTGAGTAAAATGAGCCCACCCCCATGTCTCTATGACACTGTGGTGCAAAGATATCCATCCGGGCATTTTATAATGGCAGTCTATGGTATAGGTCGCTAGGGTGCCCAAAATGGTTGCTATGGTAACCTTACACCCCATTGTGGGGGACGTCCTGACAGAGTCTAGCACCCTCTTCAAATTTAGTAACCCACATGTTTCTATGAAATCCTGGCTCGGACCTATGACCCGTCAAAATTTTTGCAATGGTAAGTCTATGGGATTTTGCCCCATTGACTTTTCATTGGGGCACTTTTGGGCACCTCTTACACCCCAGGGGTACAACTTACACCCCATTGTGATCCATGTTCTTACAGAGCCTACCACCCTCTTCAAATGTTGTAACCCACATGTTTCTACAAAATCCTCGAGCGGAGCTATGACTCGTCAAATTTGGGCGCAATGTTAAGTCAATGGGATTTTTTCGGTGGTTTTTCGCCCCCCTTTCGGAAATCCTGCACCCGATCGCTTATAAAAGTCATAGCACACCTCTCCTCAATAAGCCGGTCGATTTGAGCCCTAATTTATGGGTCTACGACAAAGCGTGCGGGACGAGTTACGCGCCGAAAAAGTGTCCAGAAAAAGAAGAATAATAATAATAACTAGATAGGTACATTTCCTGAAGAAAATGTGAAGTGGTGCTTGCCGTGGCAAATTTCGGGGGACAATATATGATTATACTCCAAGCCAAAAGTAAAACAATTCAACCCACATGTCTCTACGATATTCTGATGCGAAGATATAAGGCTTTGTTTATTCGGTTGCTAGGGTACTGTATTTGGTTGCTAGGGAGAAAATTGGCATCCACTAGTGATTACACTCTGATTCACGAGTCAAACGGTCCAACCCCCGTGTCTCTACGATGTTCTGATGCGGAGATATAAGGCTTTGTTTACTCTGTTGCTAGGGTACTGTATTTGGTTGCTAGGGAAAAAAATGGCATCCCATAATGATTACACTCTGAGTCACGAGTCAAACGGTCCAACCCCCGTGTCTCTACGATGTTCTGATGCGGAACTATAAGGCTTTGTTTACTCTGTTGCTAGGGTACTGTATTTGGTTGCTAGGGAAAAAATTGGCATCCCATAATGATTACACTCTGAGTCACGAGTCAAACGGTCCAACCCCCGTGTCTCTACGATGTTCTGATGCGGAGATATAAGGTTTTGTTTACTCTGTTGCTAGGGTACTGTATTTGGTTGCTAGGGAAAAAATTGGCATCCCATAATGATTACACTCTGAGTCACGAGTCAAACGGTCCAACCCCCGTGTCTCTACGATGTTCTGATGCGGAGATATAAGGTTTTGTTTACGCTGTTGCTAGGGTACTGTATTTGGTTGCTAGGGAAAAAATTGGCATCCCATAATAATTACACTCCGAGTCACGAGTCAAACGGTCCAACCCCCGTGTCTCTACGATGTTCTGATGCGGAGATATAAGGCTTTGTTTACTCTGTTGCTAGGGTACTGTATTTGGTTGCTAGGGAAAAAATTGGCATCCCATAATGATTACACTCTGAGTCACTAGTCAAACGGTCCAACCCCGTGTCTCTACGATGTTCTGGTGCGGAGATATAAGGCTTTGTTTACTCTGTTGCTAGGGTACTGTATTTGGTTGCTAGGGAAAAAAATGGCATCCCATAATGATTACACTCAGAGTCACAAGTCAAAAGGTCCAACCCCCGTGTCTCTACGATGTTCTGGTGCGGAGATATAAGGCTTTGTTTACTCTGTTGCTAGGGTACTGTATTTGGTTGCTAGGGAAAAAATTGGCATCCCATAATGATTACACTCTGAGTCACTAGTCAAACGGTCCAACCCCCGTGTCTCTACGATGTTCTGGTGCGGAGATATAAGGCTTTGTTTACTCTGTTGCTAGGGTACTGTATTTGGTTGCTAGGGAAAAAAATGGCATCCCATAATGATTACACTCCGAGTCACAAGTCAAAAGGTCCAACCCCCGTGTCTCTACGATGTTCTGATGTGGAGATATAAGGCTTTGTTTACTCTGTTGCTAGGGTACTGTATTTGGTTGCTAGGGAAAAAATTGGCATCCCATAATGATTACACTCTGAGTCACTAGTCAAGCGGTCCAACCCCCGTGTCTCTACGATGTTCTGGTGTGGAGATATAAGGCTTTGTTTACTCTGTTGCTAGGGTACTGTATTTGGTTGCTAGGGAAAAAATTGGCATCCCATAATGATTACACTCTGAGTCACTAGTCAAGCGGTCCAACCCCCGTGTCTCTACGATGTTCTGATGCGGAGATATAAGGCTTTGTTTACTCTGTTGCTAGGGTACTGTATTTGGTTGCTAGGGAAAAAATTGGCATCCCATAATGATTACACTCTGAGTCATGAGTAAAACGGTCCAACCCCCGTGTCTCTACGACATTGTAAAGCAAAGATATCCCATCTGGAACTTTTTTATTCCCTTATATGGGCATGTTTCCTGCCCCATTATAAGTCAATGGGCATTTTCGGGTGCCTCTTACACCCCAGGGGTACAGCTTACACCCCTATGTGATGTATGTTCTTACAGAGTCTATCACCCTCTTCAAATGTTGTAACCTACATGTTTCTACAAAATCCTCAAGCGAAGCTATGACCCGTCAAAGTTCGGCCCAATGTTAAGTCAATGGGATTTTTCGGGTGGTTTTTCGCCCCCCTTTCGAAAATCCTTCACCCGATCGCTTATAAAAGTCATAGCACACCTCTCCTTAATAATCCGGTCGATTTGAGCCCTCTTTCATGGGACTGTGGCAAACCGTGCGGGACGAGTTACGCGCCGAAAAATGTGCAGACATAAGAATAAGATATAATAATAATAACTAGATAGGTACATTTCCTGAAGAAAATGTGAAGTGGTGCTTGCCGTGGCAAATTTCGGGGGACAATATATGATTATACTCCAAGCCAAAAGTAAAACAATTCAACCCACATGTCTCTACGATATTCTAATGCAAAGATATAAGGCTTTGTTTATTCGGTTGCTAGGGTACTGTATTTGGTTGCTAGGGAGAAAATTGGCATCCACTAGTGATTACACTCCGAGTCACAAGTCAAACGGTCCAAACCCCGTGTCTCTACGATGTTCTGATGCGGAGATATAAGGGTTTGTTTACTCTGTTGCTAGGGTACTGTATTTGGTTGCTAGGGAAAAAATGGCATCCACTAGTGATTACCCTCCGAGTCATGAGTCAAACGGTCCAACCCCCGTGTCTCTACGATGTTCTGATGCAGAGATATAAGGCTTTGTTTACTCTGTTGCTAGGGTACTGTATTTGGTTGCTAAGGAAAAAAATGGCATCCACAAGTGATTACACTCCGAGTCACTAGTCAAACAATCCAACCCCCGTGTCTCTACGATGTTCTGATGCGGAGATATAAGGCTTTGTTTACTCTGTTGCTAGGGTACTGTATTTGGTTGCTAGGGAAAAAATTGGCATCCCATAATGATTACACTCCGAGTCACGAGTCCAACGGTCCAACCCCCGTGTTTCTACGATGTTCTGATGCGGAGATATAAGGCTTTGTTTACTCTGTTGCTAGGGTACTGTATTTGGTTGCTAGGGAAAAAATAGGCATCCCATAATGATTACACTCTGAGTCACGAGTCAAACGGTCCAACCCCCGTGTCTCTACGATGTTCTGATGCCGAGATATAAGGCTTTGTTTACTCTGTTGCTAGGGTACTGTATTTGGTTGCTAGGGAAAAAATTGGCATCCCATAATGATTACACTCTGAGTCACGAGTCAAACGGTCCAACCCCTGTGTTTCTACGATGTTCTGATGCGGAGATATAAGGCTTTGTTTACTCTGTTGCTAGGGTACTGTATTTGGTTGCTAGGGAAAAAATTGGCATCCCATAATGATTACACTCCGAGTCACGAGTCAAACGGTCCAACCCCCGTGTCTCTACGATGTTCTGATGCCGAGATATAAGGCTTTGTTTACTCTGTTGCTAGGGTACTGTATTTGGTTGCTAGGGAAAAAATTGGCATCCCATAATGATTACACTGTGAGTCACTAGTCAAACAATCCAACCCCCGTGTCTCTACGATGTTCTGATGCGGAGATATAAGGCTTTGTTTACTCTGTTGCTAGGGTACTGTATTTGGTTGCTAGGGAAAAAATTGGCATCCCATAATGATTACACTCTGAGTCACGAGTCAAACGGTCCAACCCCCGTGTTTCTACGATGTTCTGATGCGGAGATATAAGGCTTTGTTTACTCTGTTGCTAGGGTACTGTATTTGGTTGCTAGGGAAAAAATTGGCATCCCATAATGATTACACTCTGAGTCACGAGTCAAACGGTCCAACTCCCGTGTCTCTACGATGTTCGGATGCCGAGATATAACTGTTTGAATTTTATGTTGCTAGGGTGCTCAAAAGTGGTTGCTAGGGGCGTGGCTTAATACCTATGTAAGGATCCTGAGAGACTGATTGGATGTCTGAGTAAAATGAGCCCACCCCCATGTCTCTATGACACTGTGGCGCAAAGATATCCATCTGGGCATTTTATAATGGCAGTCTATGGGAGATGTTGCTAGGGTGCCCAAAATTGTTGCTAGGGGCGTGGCTTAATAGCTCTGGGATGATCCTAAGAGACTGATTGGATGCCCGAGTAAAATGAGCCCACCCACTTATCTCTACGACACTGTAAAGCAAAGATATCTCATCTGGAACTGTTTTATTCCCTTATATGGGCATGTTTCCTGCCCCATTATAAGTCAATGGGAATTTTCGGGTGTCGCTTACACCCCAGGGGTACAACTTACACCCCATTGTGATCCATGTTCTTACAGAGTCTACCACCCTCTTCAAATGTTGTAACCCACATGTTTCTACAAAATCCTTGAGCGGAGCTATGACCCATCAAAGTTGGGCGTAATGTTAAGTCAATGGGATTTTTTGGGTGGTTTTTCGCCCCCCTTTCGAAAACCTTGCACCCGATCGCTTATAAAAGTCATAGCAGACGTGTCCTCAATTAGCCGGTCGTTTTGAGCACTGTTTCATTGGTCTACGACAAACCGTGCGGGACGAGTTACGCGCCGAAAAAGTGTCCAGATATAAGAATAATAAATAAATAAATAATAAGTATGAGCAATAATAATAGTGATGCCTTGCATAAATGCAAGCACCACTAACTAGATAGGTACATTTCCTGAAGAAAATGTGAAGTGGTGCTTGCCGTGGCAAATTTCGGGGGACAATACATGATTATACTCCAAGCCAAAAGTAAAACAATTCAACCCACATGTCTCTACGATATTCTGATGTGAAGATATAAGGCTTTGTTTATTCGGTTGCTAGGGTACTGTATTTGGTTGCTAGGGAGAAAATTGGCATCCACTAGTGATTACACTCCAAGTCACGAGTCAAACGGTCAAACCCCCGTGTCTCTACGATGTTCTGATGCGGAGATATAAGGCTTTGTTTACTCTGTTGCTAGGGTACTGTATTTGGTTGCTAGGGAAAAAAATGACATCCACTAGTGATTACCCTCCGAGTCACGAGTCAAACGGTCCAAACCCCGTGTCTCTACAATGTTCTGATGCGGAGATATAAGGCTTTGTTTACTCTGTTGCTAGGGTACTGTATTTGGTTGCTAGGGAAAAAAATGGCATCCACTAGTGATTACCCTCCGAGTCACGAGTCAAACGGTCCAACCCCCGTGTCTCTACGATGTTCTGATGCGGAGATATAAGGCTTTGTTTACTCTGTTGCTAGGGTACTGTATTTGGTTGCTAGGGAAAAAAATTGCATCCACTAGTGATTACCCTCCGAGTCATGAGTCAAACGGTCCAACCCCCGTGTCTCTACGATGTTCTGATGCGGAGATATAAGGCTTTGTTTACTCTGTTGCTAGGGTACTGTATTTGGTTGCTAGGGGCGTGGCTTGGGAGTGGCCAATGATGTGCCCAGTGATTACATTCCAAGTCACAAGTAAAACGGTCCAACCCCCGTGTCTCTACGATGTTCTGATGCGGAGATATAAGGCTTTGTTTACTCTGTTGCTAGGGTACTGTATTTGGTTGCTAGGGGCGTGGCTTGGGAGTGGCCAATGATGTGCCCAGTGATTACACTCCGAGTCACAAGTAAAACGGTCCAGCCCCCGTGTCTCTACGATGTTCTGATGCGGAGATATAAGGCTTTGTTAACTCTGTTGCTAGGGTACTGTATTTGGTTGCTAGGGGCGTGGCTTGGGAGTGGCCAATGATGTGCCCAGTGATTACACTCCGAGTCACAAGTAAAACGGTCCAACCCCCGTGTCTCTACGATGTTCTGATGCGGAGATATAAGGCTTTGTTTACTCTGTTGCTAGGGTACTGTATTTGGTTGCTAGGGGCGTGGCTTGGGAGTGGCCAATGATGTGCCCAGTGATTACACTCCGAGTCACAAGTAAAACGGTCCAAACCCCGTGTCTCTACGATGTTCTGATGCGGAGATATAAGGCTTTGTTTATTCGGTTGCTAGGGTGCTCAAATTTGGTTGCTAGGGGCGTGGCTTGGAAGTGGCCAATGATGTGCCCAATTGTTACACCCCTAGTCACAAGTAAAACGGTCCAACCCCCGTGTCTCTACGATGTTCTGATGCCGAGATATAACTGTTTGTATTTTATGTTGCTAGGGTGCTCAAAAGTGGTTGCTAGGGGCGTGGCTTAGTACGTCTGTAAGGATCCTGAGAGACTGATTGGATGCCTGAGTAAAATGAGCCCACCCCCATGTCTCTATGACACTGTGGTGCAAAGATATCCATCCGGGCATTTTATAATGGCAGTCTATGGTATTGGTTGCTAGGGTGCCCAAAATGGTTGCTATGGTAACCTTACACCCCATTGTGGAGGACGTCCTGACAGAGTCTAGCACCCTCTTCAAATTTAGTAACCCACATGTTTCTATGAAATCCTGGCTCGGACCTATGACCCGTCAAAATTTTTGCAATGGTAAGTCTATGGGATTTTGCCCCATTGACTTTTCATTGGGGCACTTTTGGGCACCTCTTACACCCCAGGGGTACAACTTACACCCCATTGTGATCCATGTTCTTACAGAGCCTACCACCCTCTTCAAATGTTGTAACCCACATGTTTCTACAAAATCCTCGAGCGGAGCTATGACTCGTCAAAGTTGGGCGCAATGTAAAGTCAATGGGACGTTTTCGGGAGGTTTTTTCGCGCCCCTTTCGGAAATCATGCA